>JAVJIX010000113.1:1037500-1135000 GCA_036785185.1 Paratrypauchen microcephalus
AAGGTGAGTTGTTGTACAGTTGTAGGGAGTATTATCTGTTATATAAGGTGAGTTGTTGTACAGTTGTAGGGAGTATTATCTGTTATATAAGGTGAGTTGTTGTACAGTTGTAGGGAGTATTATCTGTTACATAAGGTGAGTTGTTGTACAGTTGTAGGGAGTATGGTATGAATGTCGTCCTGTATCTCTCACTGTTTGAGTGGAGCTGTAGGAGCCTGTTGGAGAATGAGCTCCTCTGTCCCTCTATGGTCTGGTGCAGTGGGTGAGAAGGAGTGTCCATGATGGAGAGCAGTTTGTCCAGTGTCCTCCTGTCCCTCACTGTGACAAATGTCTCCAGCTCACAGCCAATCATGTGACCAGCTTTACAGATCAGTTTGTCAATCCGTCCGATGTCTCTTTTAGTGGTGCTGCTCCCCCAGCAGAACCACAGTGAAGTCCAGGGCGCTGGCCTCCACAGACTGGGAGAAGATCTCCAGTAACTTACTGCACACAAAAGACCTGAGTTTCCTCAGGAGGTAGAGGTCTGAGGGCTGCTCATGCTCTTCTTGTAGAAGCATTACAGTTGTCCCTCCAGTCCAGCCTGTTGTCCACATGAACGCTGAGGTTCTTGTCACTGTTCTACAGTTGACCAGTGCTTCTCAACTGGTGGGTCATGACCTAAAAGTGGTTTATGTTGCCTAGTTCCTTCTTACCTCTCTCATTCCTCCTTTGTTGTCCTGGTGACTAAAGCTCAGTTGGACTCGTCCCAGAGCACTAGTATATAAGATAAGATAAGACTTTATTGATCTCACACAGGAGAAATTTACTTGCCACAGTAGCTCCAGGCAGAGACAGTTTGAACAAGAAAGAAAAAGTGCATGCAGGCAAGAGTAAAATAAAATAAGTAATAATAAAAAAAGTAACTAGGAGAGTGTTGAAAAAGGATATTGCACGTTTGGCCTATATAGTAGAGTTCTACAGTCTGATGGTGGTGAGGATGAAGGATCTGTGGTAGCGCTCCTTCTTGCACTGGGGGTGCCTCAGTCGGCTGCTGAAGGAGCTGCTCAGCTTAGCTCCTGACCAGCTTATTAAGTCTCTTCCTGTCCCGGTCTGTGCTGCTCGGGGCCCAGCAGACGACAGCGTAGAGGAGAGCAGAGGCCACCACAGAGTCATAAAAAGTCTTGAGCAGAGGCCTGCTCACTCCAAAGGACCTCAGTCTCCTCAGGAGGTGGAGGCGACTTTGGCCCTTCTTGTACAGGGCGTCGGTGTTGTGGGACCAGTCCAGTTTATTGTTGAGGTGAACACCCAGGTACTTGAAACTGTCCACAGTCTCTATGTCCTGCCCCTGGATGTTCACCGGTGAGTGAGGTAGTGGTCTCCTCCTGAAGTCCATCACCAGCTCCTTTGTCTTACTGGTGTTCAGGGTCAGGTGGTTTCGCCCACACCAGTCCACAAAGTCTCTGATGAGCGAGCGGGACTCCAGCTCGTTCCCCTCAGACACACAGCCCACAATGGCTGAGTCGTCAGAGAACATATAGAGAATATACATGACCAACTGACCTCTGTGCCCCTTACCTGTCTGCCCTCTCCTCTCACCCCTCTGTCCTCACTCCTATAACCCCTCAAGTGTCTGTCCCTCACCCCTCTGTCCTCACCCTTCTCACCCCTCTGACCTCTTCCGTTACATGTCTGAACTGAGTGCACTCTCATGTCTACTGTAATGTGTCTACTGTTGAGCTCTTTGTGTATTTGTCAAAAGAGTGCTGTGAAAAACACACACAACAGCATCAGCAGAGCTCAGAGAACACACAGACAGGATTTTAAAGCAGCTTCATTCAGCTTTAAATGCTTTCATGAATACACTTTTAGAAATAAGACTAAATGCTGGAGTCATGTAAAAAGTGACTATACTGTGAGTAGTATGTGTCATGTGTACTGTATACTTTCACTAAGTACACATTTGGGAGCATTACTTGTGTAGTTGTGTTCATTTTTAACCTTGTAACTGTACTTAGACACGTGATTTTTCCCCCGGATCCTTTGGGACAATAAAGTCATAAATAAAGTCATAAAGTCTAAAGTCCAAAGTGTCAGTGTTTGAGTTTGTCAGACCTGTTTGAGACGACGGTGACACAGTGAGTGTTTCTTATAATAAACATAGAAAATAATGAGACTTTGGTTTAGACTTTGCTCTTTCCTTGGCTCAACACTGAGTAGATTAGTTTAGTTTTGTCTTCGATCGAGTTTAGTCAAACTTTTGTCTTGTGATTGGGGCCTGGTGTTGACCTGTTAAGACCAGGTCAAGTATTTCCTTAGAACGACTTTATTCCTGGTTTGTTTTGATCCGTTTAATCCTGGTTTTGACCTGATCTAATCTTGAACCACAAAAACTGTGCTGAAGTAAAAGTACAAGTAGTTGCTCCTCTACTGGGGCCTGGTGTAGACCTCTTTCAAACGTGGTTGGTTTTGGGTGAGACCAGGTTAAGGATTTGCTTAGTACTAGTTTAGTCCCAGTTTAGTCGTGTTTGGATCTATAAGGTCCAGGTTTAGTCCTGGTCTAATCCAAAGCCACACTACTGAGGAAGTAGAACATTTAAACACAGTCACACCCAGTGAAGTGTGATGTGTCCAGCAGAGGGAGACACAGACCGACCAGAGCTCTGGGTGCAGGGCAGAGACACATTTCACAGTAACTCCACGTCTGGAGAACAGAACTTCTAAACAGGAGACATCTCTGTATGTTCTGTTCAAACTCTTCTTCTGATTCCAGCACCGACAACATGGACCCACCTGGACCTGGACCCGGGTCTAAACCCAGACCAAGACCTGCTCCCAGCTCTCTGTCTCTGAAAAGTGACAAGTCCAAAGGCAATCCTCCAGACTTCAGAGAAGTTCCTCCTCAAGAGCAGAGGTGAGACATTTGAACAGGTCTTTTCACACTGATAAACAGAGACAAACTGAGTTGGGCTGTTACTGTGTGACTGTCTCCTCAGTCAAACACATTCTTCAGTCTGTATCTTCTGTCCTGCTTTGTCCTGGTCATGTGCTCCAGAGGGTCACACTTACACAGACACAAGTTTAAACTACTGCAGAACACATGAGCTCCACTGGCTCTACACTGCCCCCTGTGGACCAGCACTGAGAATACACTAAAGCCAATTGTCTTTTTATCTGCAAATATAAAACCTAAATACGTTTACGTTATAGGTTTGTAAAAGACACTTCATCAAATCAAGATATGATGTTCCCAAATGTCCACAGCTAATCCTCAGTCACTGTGAGCATGTGGTTGGAGCAGACTTCAGGCCATTCTGTCACAGAACATTTCTTATGAAACCTTTGAATATGAAATATGTCACATCCTCCAAAGATTAGTTAGTAACACATTTCCAGTTGATAATCCAAACTCCAGCACACTGTGCCAGTGGATGTTCTCTGTATTGTGAGTCTCAGTTTCATTGTCTGATCTAAAAGCAGGAGAGCAAACAGCACAGTCTGGTTTTGTCCTGGTGACTAAAGCTCAGTTCTACTCACACATCCCACAGCACTAGTGAGTAGTTTTGGTAGAGGCCTCCTGACCATCAGAGACATCTCTGTATGTTCTGTTCAAACTCTTCTTCTGATTCCAGCACCTACAACATGGACCCACCTGGACCTGGACCCGGGTCTAAACCCAGACCAAGACCTGCTCCCAGCTCTCTGTCTCTGAAAAGTGACCGCTCCAAAAACCTTCCTCTAAACTTCAGAGAAGATCCTCCTGGAGACCAGAGGTAAGAGATCTGGACATGTTCTCAGGACACCACCACCTGCTGCTCACCCTTCATCAGTGCAAACAGTGACCCTGTGTTTTAATCTCAGTGTGAGATACAGTATATGACTATTGCTATTGCTTATTTCCACTTGTCACTTGGGCGGTAGGACTTGTGTCTTCTTCAGAGGTGTGTTCTTCAGAGGTGTTCTTCAGAGGTGTCAGCTGACTGCTGTGGCACGTCTCCCCAGACGTGGTTAGTTTGACAGATCTGGCAGATCTATCAGACTGACCATGCCTGCCATCGTGCTCTTTGGAGAAGTGAGTCCCATGTGTGAGCAAAGGCTTTTCAGGCTCTCATGACAAACCTGATGTATAAATCCATGTGTGGCCTAAATGACTCTCTGAACTGTGTGGTGTTGATGCTGGTGAGTCCCAGGTTTAGTGCTGTGCAGTACCACTGCTCTTTATGGAAACACTGAGCTGTCTTTTATCACCCTGTTTTACTCTTGTCTCCTGTCTTATTGTGTTCTTTTATGGACCATGAGTCTGGAATAAATAAATGATGATGACTTTATTGTTTGACAGGGAGCCAGGCCCAAAGGAGCAGCTGGACGCCATATTCAGGGTGAGTACCCCACGAGCGCAGCATGTGTGGGGTTCTGTGGGTGCTCCTCAGGTACTCTCTTTGACTAAAACTCTTCTCTTATTGTTCTGTTCCAGCGTCATGAGGAGCGCGTCGTGACTTTTGTCAAAAAGGAGCTGCAGAAGATCTACAGGCGCCTGGCCTCAGATTACCCAGAATGCTCCGAGAGTGAGGAGGAGGAGCAGAGCAGCAGAGAGGTTCTGAACATCAGCCTGGACTTCCTGAGGAGGATGGACCAGGAGCAGCTGGCCCAGCGCCTGCAGAACAGTAAGAACTTTGTTACTGTCCATCTGAGGAACAGACCACACCAGACTTGACTTCACAGTAACAAAAGACTCACAGAAAGTACTACAGTACTGCAGTACTACAGTACTGCAGTACTACAGTACTACAGCACTACAGTACTACAGTACCGCAGTACTACAGTACTGAAGTACTACAGTACTAAATTACTACAGTACTACAGTACCACAGTACTACAGTACTACAGCACTACAGTACTACAGTACTAAAGTACTGAAGTACTACAGTACTACAGTACTATGACCCGGTACATGAGGAGGTGCTGCTGGATATTCTCTGTTTCACTTAAAGATTCACTATGGCACTTTTCTGGTAGAGTGTTGATCACCTTCTTATCTCCATGGAGATGTTGTTGCTTTGCCTTGAATGTTCCACAGTATTTAATAGAACATTCTACCATTTATTCAATGATCTGTGTTTTTATTGCTCTTTGAAAAACATGCGTTCTTTATGTGAGCAAGGTCACCTCTCCACAGACGTGACCTGTAACTTGGTCTGTTGGTGTCATGTGCTTGTCTCCATGTAGTGTAAAGACACACTGTGGAACATTTCAGGTCAAATTACATCTCCAACAAGCAAAGAAACAAGCAGGTTGCAGACACTGCACTAGAAAAGTCACATTCTGAATCTTTCACTTTACAATTAAAAGTGGCTGATTTTCTAGATGAACTTTTAGTTGAGAAGAAGATAAAGTGAAGATGAAGTTTTCAGAGGGAGCTCCAGTCCACAGTTGTTTGTGTCTTTATTCAGGTGGTTATGTTGGAGTGTGCAGAGGGAAACTGAAGTCTGATCTGCAGCAGAGGTTCAGCCGTGTGTTTGAGGGCGTGGCTAAAGCAGGAGACTCCGCCCCCCTGACCCAGATCTACACAGAGCTCTACATCACAGAGGGCGGGGCCTCAGAGGTCAACCAGGAACATGAGGTCAGACACATGGAGACCGTGTCCAGAAGACCGGCCGCTCCAGATACCACCATCACATGTGAAGACCTCTTTAAACCCCGCCCACACTCACCAGAGCCAATCAGAGCGGTGCTGACGAAGGGCGTGGCCGGCGTGGGGAAAACGGTGCTGACTCAGAAGTTCAGTCTGGACTGGGCTGAAGGCAGGGCCCACCAGGACCTCCAGCTGCTGTTCCCGTTCACTTTCAGAGAGCTCAATGTGCTCAGAGACACACAGTTCAGCCTGGTGGAGCTGCTGCACCACTTCTTCAGTCCATCCAAAGATCTCTGCAGCTTCCAACAGCTCCAGGTGCTCTTCATCTTTGACGGTCTGGACGAGTGCAGACTTCCTCTGGACTTCAGCCAAACCCGGGTCCTGACCGACCCCACAGAGTCCACCTCAGTGCACGTGCTGCTGGTGAACCTCATCAGGGGAAGGCTGCTTCCCTCCGCTCGCCTCTGGATAACCACGCGCCCCGCCGCGGCCAATCAGATCCCTGCTGAGTGCGTCTCCATGGTGACAGAGGTGCGAGGGTTCACCGACCCGCAGAAGGAGCAGTACTTCAGGAAGAGGTTCACAGACCAGGCCACAGCCGTCATCTCCCACATCAAGAGCATCCGCAGCCTCCACATCATGAGTCACATCCCGATCTTCTGCTGGATCCTCTCCATGGTTCTACAGAAGCTTCTGGAACAAACAGAATTAGAGCTGCCCCGGAGTCTCACACAGATGTACGTCCACTTCCTGGTGGTGCAGGCCAAAGTCCAGAACATCAAGTATCACCAGAGATCAGGGGAGGACCTTCACTGGACTCCAGAGATCAGGGAGATGGTGCGATCTCTGGGAAAACTGGCCTTTGAGCAGCTGCAGAAAGGAAACCTGATCTTCTACGAGAGTGACCTGAGTGAGTGTGGGCTGGACGCTGCAGCGGCCTCAGTGTACTCTGGAGTGTTCACACAGGTCTTCAGAGAGGAGCCAGGCCTGTACCAGGACAAGGTCTACTGCTTCATCCATCTGAGTGTGCAGGAGTTTCTGGCTGCTCTTCACGTCCATCAGACCTTCTTCACCTCTGGAGAGAACCTGCTGGAGCCACCACACCCAGAGGGAGCAATACTTCAAGAAGAGTTTCAGAGACCAGGCCAAAGCTGTCACCTCTCACATCAAGAGAATGAACTGGAGACTCCACGCTCCTCTGAGAGTCCAAAATCAGTAAAGACACGCACATTATTCCCATCATCCATATTTAAACTTTTTAAACCTGTTAAAAGAAGACAAACAAGTAAAGAAAACTCTGAGAGGCCTAAGTCCAACCCAGAGAAGTCTGTGGACTATTCAAATTCAGAAGACTTCTCTGTCTCCTCTCCAAGTCCAGACCCTGAGACTGCCTTCTACCGCTCTGCTGTGGACCAGGCCTTACAGAGTCCAAACGGACACCTGGACCTGTTCCTGCGCTTCCTCCTGGGGCTGTCTCTGCCGACCAATCAGAGGCTGCTGCAGGGTCTGCTGACTCAGACAGGAAGTGACCGGACCAATCAAGAGACGGTAGAGTACATCAAACAGAAGCTGAATGAAAAGGGTCTGTCTGCAGAGAGAGGTCTGAACCTGCTCCACTGTCTGAACGAGCTCAACGACCACAGTCTGGTGGAGGAGATACAGGAGTGCATGAGAGAAGGAGAGATCTCTGAAATATACATGTCTCCTGCTGAGTTGTCGGCTCTGTCCTTCGTCTTACTGTCCTCAGACTCAGACCTGGAGGAGTTTGATCTGAGGAAATACGAGACCTCAGAGACAGCTCTCCTGAATCTGCTGCCAGTGGTCAGAGCCTCCACCAAAGCCCTGTGAGTCCAGACTGTATTTAAACTCTTGTAGAGGTTCTAGTCTCTAATGTCCCTCTCTGTCCTCAGTCTCTGTGGCTGTGGCCTGTCCCCTCACAGCTGTGGTCCTCTGGCCTCAGTCCTCAGCTCCTCCAGTCTCACACACCTGGATCTCACTAACAACGACCTCCAGGACTCAGGAGTGGAGCTGCTGTGTTCTGGACTGAAGAGCGCCCCCTGCAGACTGGAGACTCTCAGGTGAGGTGATCACCATCAGCAGCTGATGGTCTCAGTCAAACAGGTACAAACACAGGGTGTTTTTTGTGTTCCTCTGGGAGGATTCTTCTCACCTTAACTGTTGGTGCTGTAGGTCAGGGGTGCCCAACCAGTCGATCGTGTATGGATACGTTCAGACTGCAGGGCTTAATGCTCAATTCCTATTTTTTTGTGAAATGTGATTTTTTGCAAGGTCGTTCACATTTCCAATTAAATGTGACTTGTATGTGATCTCCAGTGTGAACTTTAAACACCCCAAAAGTGTCCTGCGTGAGCCTTGGAGGACACGAGGAGGTCACCTGCAGCGAGCGCGCTCAGTGTTTACGGAAGTCGCCTAAAAACGACATCTTTGTATTCAAGTCCTCATTATGAACAAAATGTTTATTAATGCCTGGAAATAGGACACTGCATTACAGAGTTACGCACAATTTATTACTTCTACAAATGTTTTTTTTTCTTTGCAGGTCGGCCACACCCACATTTTATGACTTATCAAAATTCATAAGACTGAGAGGAAACAATTTCCAAAAACTGGGCTACTCCCACAATGGCTAAGATCTATCTTAGCTAATCAATAATAGAGCTGTGTTATTGTTTTGTAGAAATCATGGCAGCGGACCAGATCCCAGCGCTCCCTCAGTCTGTCGCTCCAAACACAGACAGTGTCTTCTCTGACCTGTCCGGCTTCTTCTCCATGGGGGTCACAAATGGCTTCATTTCCGCTGCTAAAAAGTCCACCACATTTTTAAAAATAAAATTTCAAGATGCACTAGAGGCCATTTGTTTGGATAGATTTTAATTGTACATCATTGTGCTCACAAATCTGCAGAAACACTCCACTGGTTTCTCCCAAACTAAAAATATTTTTATATTATGTATTATGTTTACACATTTTTTTTTTCTCCAACAATTGAAATTTTGTTGAAAATTCACCATCACCACGTCCAGTGTCATATTCAAAATGTTATTGATCATCTCTGCTCGGGCCTAATTACATCCAAATCATGTCCTGCCGTTAACAGCAGCACGTTATGTATTCAGCAGTAAAATGTTAATTTAAATTGTCCATTTTGTAGTTTGTACTTTTACTTGTCGTGGCAGAAGTTTGAGCGCTGAGTTGGTTTATCTCAGATTGTGGAGCTTCAGTCTGAAGGAGATTCCACTGTGAGAACAGAGAGAGAAACGCTCATGTTTACAGGTCAGATATATCTGGCTACACTTGATCAAATATAATATTATTAAACATAACAGTCACATTTGTGATTGAACAGAAGCTTTAGGCCTGAGTCTGAGTCCAGAGCTCAGGGCTGTGGACTCTGCTCCACTGTGAGAGGCACAACAGAGAGAGGTCACATATACAGCTCCAATGTTTTCCTCTGTGACAAACAAAACTGGACAAAGAGAAAATCAAATACAAGAAAAAACAAGAAAAGTGGATTGATGTAAGACACATTCAGATCCATAAGTAAAACACAATATTCATTTATTTAAGCAGGACGTTACTAACAGTTAAAGACTGAGACATGCAGAGACTGAGCAGCAGAAGTCAAACGTTTATTTAGTAACATTAACATGAACTGACACAAAGTGATTCAACAGATGAGATAAAATCACAAAATCACAAAGATAAAGTCATAAACATGTTTAAATCCTTTTAACAGTTGTATCTGTGGAGCTGTAGAGGAGGTGAGGAATGGAAACGACCCAACCTGTTGACCAGCATTTGGGTTAAGCAAAATGACCCAACTCTGTGAAAATAACCCCCCAAAAAATGAGCCAACAGCCCTAACACAACCACTGGGTAGAAACATAAGCCAGCAGTTTGTACAGAGTACAGATTGTCAGATAGGGTTAATCACTGACTACAGTATCTTCTATCTTCTGTCTGTCCTCAGTCTCTGTGGCTGTGGCCTGTCCCCTCACAGCTGTGGTCCTCTGGCCTCAGTCCTCAGCTCCTCCAGTCTCACACACCTGGATCTCACTAACAACCACCTCCAGGACTCAGGAGTGGAGCTGCTGTGTTCTGGACTGAAGAGCGCCCCCTGCAGACTGGAGACTCTCAGGTGAGACGCTCCCATGATGCACTCTGCCCCCTTGTGTCCACATGAGTGTAATTGTGTGTCTTTAGGCTGTCTGGATGTCTGGTCTCAGAGAGGGGCGGGGCTGCTCTGGCCTCAGCTCTGAGCTCCGCCCCCTCCCACCTGAGAGAGTTAGACCTCAGCTACAACCATCCAGGACCCTCAGCAGAGCTCCTGACCGCTCTACGGGACCACTGCCCCCTGCAGTCTCTCAGGTGAGGGTCCTGGTTCAGTGGGTCTCTGGTCCATGGTGGGTCCAGGTCCTGGTCTCTGGTCTTGTCTAAACTGGACTTGTGTGTTTCAGGTTGGATCCTGCTGGAGAACAGTGGATGGTCCCAGGTCTGAGGAAGTGTGAGTCTCTGTATTTCATTCAGTTCATGGGGACATTGACATGATGGAACTTTATCACACTTTAAATCTTCAGTTATAGAGGAAACATTAGTGTGATTTGAGCTCAAAATATGTAGACAGACTTGAGACATGATTGTTATTGTTCACCATTATTACATCTTAAAATAGAAATGAAATAAAACAACTTTTCAGATTGTCAGGAACAGGAAGTGATGTCATGTGTTTGTGTCCTCAGATTCCTGTGGGTTCTCTCTGGATCCAAACACAGCTCACAGAAACCTCCGACTGTCTGAGGACAAACAGACAGTGACCCGTGTGACAGAGCAGCAGCAGTATCCAGATCATGAGGACAGATTTACAGACGACCATCAGGTCCTGAGCTGCACTGGCCTGAGGGGGCGCTGTTACTGGGAGGTGGAGTGGAGGGGGAGGGTTGAAATAGCAGTGAGTTACAGAAGAATCAGACGGAGAGGAAAGAGAGACGAGTGTTTGTTTGGAGACAATGATCAGTCCTGGAGTCTGTGGATCGATAATGGACGTTACTATTTCTATCACAACAACAGACGCACAGACCTCTCCTCCTCCTCCTCCTCCTCCTCCTCCTCCTCCTCCTCCCGTCCCTCAGGTCGAGTGTCTGTGTTCCTGGACTCTGAGGCTGGATCTCTGTCCTTCTATGAGGTCCTCTCTGATGGAAAACTGTTCCACCTCCACACCTTCAGCTCCTCCTTCACTGAGCCTCTGTTTCCAGGGTTTGGAGTGTGGTGGGAGGAAGGTTCCGCTGGCCGTTTCCCAATTCACCGACGGCACGCTTGTGAGCGTCCTTGGAACGGGATATGCGTCATATCCGGCGCGACAAGGGCCGTTCCATTCGTTTTTTTCCACCTGCACCGTCAAGACGAGCTCTGAACGGCGCCGTCGTTTCCATGGAAATCGGGGCGTGGACCAAGTGTGCAAACATGCACGCTCCGCACACTTAAAAGCCCCAGCATGCACAGCGCGGGACTACAAAGACCGACTCGCCAGCGACATCCACAAGTGAGAGTTGCGACGTCACTATAAAATATACGTACTGGTTCACCTCACCTACAACTATGCTACATGAAACTCTTCATAAACTACACTAAACATGTGTGACAGTAGCCGTAACGGCATAGATCACGGCACCTGTTTTACCGTTCACATGCTTTTCCCCTTACACTTCTATATTTCCTTTGCTGTTGTAATGCTGGATATTCTACAGTGTAGCCATGTCCAGCGTTTACTCTAACCTGCGCACTGTTCGCACATTCTCAGCGCACAAGAAAACCTATGCAGCGCACTGTAAATCAGGGATGAAAGAGCTTTTTATTCAGCCGCGGGGTCATTTTTTTTATATCTGCAAAGTGCGAGGCGCGGGGGGGGTTCATTTCGGATGTGGAGTTATGTGTTTGCTCAGACACATTAAAAATTAGGGGGAACATTGGCCATGTCCCAATTCCAAGTATTACTAGTCGCAATAGTATAATATTTTTGTCTTTAGGGAACAAGGAGCAGACCACCCGGCTCATTGAGCTGAGGCGGGACCTGTTCAATTTCGCAGGCGGCCATGTGAGAAACGTAGTGCACTAAGGACAGAGCGAGTATGCGCCGTCTCGACGACAGACCGACGGCACACTCACAAGCGTGCCGTCACTGAATTGGGAAACGGCCTCTGTGTCTGTAGTGGATCTGAGCGCCTCCTGGTGGACATATGTGACTCTTTTATGATATAAAGATTCTTTCCATCAATCTGTCCTAAATCAGAGCAAAATGTAAAAAACAAAACAAAAACACACAAGTCTGTCCCACTCCACATGACTTTAAAAACGACAGAACAATTCACAAAAATCCTGAAATATATAAAAAGTTAAAAGATAAAGTGTTCTTGCAGGTTTAGATGGTGAAAATAAAAACTTGACTTTGTGTTATTTTTGTAGCACTGAAATCTGAAATGTAGAAGGTCAAATAATGAACATCTATAAGTGACGTGGATCTAAACACCAAATGTGTAAAGAGACACTCTAATGTACTGAAGTGTACACTGAATATCATGTAGGTGAAATATTGTAAACTGTCGAGGCAGGATTAAAATAAAACATGCTTCTTTTAACAGTTTTGTTCTCTTTATTTTGTTTCTTTTTAAATGTCCATGTTCTGAGAGTTTGGAGACTTTATGTTGTGCCTTCAAACCTCTAAAAAACAAACGTTCAAATAAAACTCGAACTCCTCTAACATGTTTATTGCAGGTTTGTTTTTCAGTTATTCACAGCTACTGCAAAGAACTGGACTCTTTAGACCGGAGTTAGACATGATTTAGTCCTGGTTTACATCTGCTTTAGTTCTGGTTTAGATCTGGGTTAGTTCTGGTTTATACTTGGTTCTGACAGTTTCCAGACCTGCTTTGGCGCTGGTTTAGTTCTGGTTTAGACCCAGTTTCCTCCTGGTTTCGCTCTAGTTGAGGCTTATTTAGACCTGGGGTGGACCTGTGGATTTGCTGTGTTCTGCTGTTTCCGGTCAGGGCCAGAGGGGGCGCTAGAGAGAGGACCCAGCTGTGAGTGGGGAGTGTTGTGCCTGGGGACTTGTGAAACTTTATCCTCTGAGACCCAAGTCCTGCTCTGATTGAAAGTCACTGGAAATCCCCCAATGAGAACGCGCCCCGCCTGTTTTACCGGGATGCATCAGATGTCACACCCCGGCTGTGACTGGAGTCTTCTGAGTGAGGTGTGGGCGGAGTCTGCTGGGAGCACCTGCACGCAATCTTCAATCAAGCCTCTGCTTCAAAGGGCCAGCTCTCCAGCCAGACTCTGCCAGATCGTTCAGTCTACAAGACGGTGATTTTGCTCTCGAAAGTATTCTTTTGATTCCTGCCTTGCGATCCTTCTTTATTTAGCAACTCCAACAACAGTTGGAGTATTCACTGTCACTCCCATTGCCTTAAGTCAGCTGTCACTGTGAGTAAGACTTCAAACTCCACTCCACCTAGTCCTCCTGATTTGTCTTCTGTTCCTACTATATACCATGACTTATCTCAAGTATTCAGTAAACAGAAGGCACTGTCTCTTCCTCCTCACCGCCACTATGACTGTGCCATAGATTTACTCCCTGGCGCTCCTTTACCTGCTAGTCACTTGTACAAATTAACCCATCCTGACTATGGAGCAGTAGTAAAAACTCTCTGGCTGCTGGGTTAATTCGGCCCTCCTCGCCCCCTGTAGGAGCTGGATTCTTCTTTGTGGATAAGAAGGACAAAACTTTACGACCCTGCATTGACTATTGAGGTTTGAATGACAGTACCATAAAGAATAAATATCTTCTGCCTCTCAGTGACTCTGCTTTTGAACCCCTTCATCAAGCAAACATCTTTACCAAACTAGAACTCCACAATGCTTATCATCTGGTTCGCATTCGTCAAGGAGATGAATGGAAGACTGCATTTAATACTCCCATTGGACATTTTGAGTATTTAGTTATCCCGTTCGGACTTACTAATGCCCCTGCTGTCTTCCAAGCCCTGGTAAACGATGTGCTCCAAGACATGCTCAACAAATTTGTATTTGTTTATCTGGATGACATTCTGATTTTTTCCAAAGACGTTTAAGAACATGTTGAGCATGTGAGATTGGTCTCCTACAGAGACTCTTAGAAAACAAGCTATTTGTAAAGGCAGAGTAATGTGGATTTCATGCGACCACTGTAAACTTTCTTGGTTTTGTCGTTGAGCGGGGCTACTCAAACTCGATCCAGCCAAAGTGAAGGCTGTCACGGAGTGGCCGAGAGCTGAGATGCGAAAGCAACTCCAGCGTTTTCTGGCATTTGCCAACTTCTACAGGAGGTTCATCAAAGATTACAGTAGAAAAGCGGCTCCACTTACCTGTTTTGACTTCCACACTTGTCCCTTTCAAGTGGTCTAATGAGGCTGAAATGGCCTTTTCTACACTCAACTTTTCATAACTGCCCCTGTTTTCACTCACCCAGATCCTTCCAGACAATTCATTGTTGAAGTCGATGCTTCAGACTCTGCAGTGGGTGCTGTCCTGTCCCAAAGTTGTCCCAAAGACCAGAAAATGCTCCCTTGTGCTTATTTCTCTCGGAGATTAACACCAGCAGAAGCCAATTATGACATTGGTAACAGAGAACTCCTGGCAGGAATATTGGCTCTGCAAGAATGGTTCCACTGGCTGGAAGAACCTGAACACGCCTTTATAGTGTGGACTGACCACAAAAATCTTTTCCTACCTCCAGTCGGCAAAAACTCCCATCAACTTCTAATCTCCTCCTTGGAGCCGTTGGTTGGGAGATTGAGAAGGTAGTTTGGGAGGCCCAACAAACCCAACCTGACCCAGGTAATGGCCCTCCTAATTGTTTGTTTGTCCCTGACACTGTATGGTCCCAAGTCCTCCAATGGGGACATGTGTCCAAGATGACCTGTGATCCTGGCTTTCATCGCACTCTAGCATTCCTCAAATAAAGATTTTGGTGGCCCTCTATGTCTCGTGACACCCCAGACTTTGTTTCTGATTGTCCTGTGTGTTCACAGCAAATCCAGTCACCTGCCCCGGCTGGTCTCCTCCATCCTCTGCCGATCCTCAGCTGGCCTTGGTCGCATATACAGTAGCTATTGACTTTGTAACTAGCCATCCCACATCAGAAGATGGATAGTTTTCTCAAATTGCCTTCATCCTCCAAAACAGCTAAACTCTTGGTTCAGCATGTGTTCCATCTTCATGGCATTCCTACCGATATTGATATAGGTCCACAGTTCTCCTCTCAGGTTTGGAAAGCCTTTTGTTCATCTCTGGGGACTGCTGTCAGCCTATCAGGTTATCATCCTCAATCCAATGGGCAAGCTGAGAGGGCAAACCAGGACCTGGAGTCTGCATTGCGTTGCGTCATGGCCCGTAACCCCACCACTTGGAGCTCATATTTGCCTTGGGTCGAGTACGCCCACAATTCCTTAGCGTCTACAGGTAAGTCTCCGTTTATGGTGTCTCAGGGTTTTCAACTGCCTCTATTCCCTGCTCAGGAGACAGAAATCGCAGTCACTTCTGTCCAGGGCCATCTGTGACGCTGTCGTAATGTTCGGAAGACAGCCAGAGTGGCTCTTAAGCGCACTAGTGCCCGCAGTCAGGAGAGTGCCAATCGCCACCGCGTACCTTCTCTCACCTACCGGCCTGGGCAAAAGGTTTGGCTATCATCTCGAGATTTGCCTCTCCAAGTGGAATCTCGCAATTTGGCTCCCAAGTTTGTTGGACCGTTCACGGTTGAAAAAACGGGGGTACTTTCATGCCCCTGGCTGTGACTGGAGTCTTCTGAGTGATGTGTGGGCAGAGTCTGCTGGGAGCACCTGCATGAAATCTTCAGTTAAGCCTCTGCTTAAAAGGGCCAGTTCTCCAGCCAGACTCTGCCAGATCGTTCAGTCTACTAGATGCTGATTTTGCTCTTGGAAGTATGCTTTTGATTCCTGCCTTGCAATCCTTTTTTACTTGGCACCTTTTTTGTTCCTAGAACTGCTGTAGAAGACTTCAGCATTCCGGTTGCCAGCTCCTCCTGTACAAACCTATCTACCTTGGGAAATAAAGCTTGGTTACTTTTGCATTTTTCGGCGCATTGAGTCAATTATTTGGGTCCACACCTGTGTAGCTGTAACATCGGAGGAGACTTGTCCCTTCTTCGACCCAGTATATTTCCCATAATGCACTTCACACTGCATTCGTACAGGGGCCGATCACCAAGACTCTCCTCCCGTTAGACTGCCCTTTCCTCAGCGTGCACAGAGAGCGTCCACAGACCGGGCAGAGACGTGAGGACGTGAGGTCAGACCCACAGAGATCCAGCCCACAGCCAAATGTAAATCACACACAGTAGAAGGAGGGTTCTACATGTGGGTGCATGGAGGAATGTTCAACAGTTATCATGTTGAAACAATACACACATGAGCAAACACTGTCAAAACCGGTTTTACATTGTCTGAAAGTTCAAAGTCAGCTTTATTGTCAAAAAACATATTTACAGGTCGCACACACAGGATTTGAAATTGCAGCGCCCCCTAGGCCCACAGTGAACATAAAACATGTGATAAACAAGACAATAAACACCATGACTAAAACATCACATATACTCTTCTCTCTGTCCTTGCTGGAAGGTGGCTGCTTGTTTTCTTGCTCCCTTATCTACTGCTCTCTCTGTCTGCAGGCCTTTCTCTTGTTTTTGTCCATATTTCTCCTGTTGGAGTAGATTTGATTTTGGAATTCTAAATTATGGATTTGAAGCTGGTCACAATGCAATTGGCTTTTTTCCACAACGAAATGTGGGTTTGGGAGAGCCGATCGGAACAATTTACTATTTGGATTTTTGATGGCAGGACATCTGAATTGGCCTGGGGGATATTTTCTGATCCATCAGAGAATTGGAATGCCGGCAGCAGAAAGAGCCCCTGAGCTGTCGGCTGTCATTTTACACCACAGTGGAGCCGTTGGAGACCAGGGAAGGTCTACATCAGAAGGAGACACAGATTGAGGAACTGTACCATCTCCAATCTGTGAAAAAAAACCTAACACTCAGATACCATCACGAATATGTCTGTGGAACTGTGTGAAATAGCACAGAACAGAGAGAGGACTGGGAGCTGCACGGCCCGGCTTGGTGACATGAAGTTGGGGACTTAGCAGAACCAGTTCTCGGACCAATTGTCCGTTCATCTGAGTTCTAAAGTGTATCGATTATGTGCATTCTCCCCTGGTTTAATTAATTCTCCTGGGAATCTACAATAGCAGGGCTGCTTTAAGGTCCATGGACCCGTCCATTTCAATCTCATCTCATTGTTTACAATGACAAATAAACGGATCCATTCCATTTCCATACCCATAGCAAAAGTACAAGAGGCTTGTATATAATACAAATAAGTAAAACACACAATGTGGAGCGGAATAAAGCTCAAATGTGTCATTTAAGCATCAGTGTCATTTAAGCAGCAGTATAAGTGTCATTTAAGAAAATGGATTTAAAGAGCACTGTGATCAGTCTGAGCGTTCATGGTCCTGTTTAGGAGTTTAATTTTCAACAAAAAGGTGAGAACGACGAACTGAAGACAGTAATATTATTTGAGAGGGACTTGTTTGACAGCACAAATCAACTCCCCTGTTGTCGTTGTTTCTGGTCAGATTGTGTTGAAATAAAGCTCAGATGAAAGTCTAACCTGAGCTTCAGACAGAGCAGTGCCTACAGTTAGTGTGGCACCCCCGGGGAATGTTGACGACATCAGCTACAAAGTATCAGTATGGACTCCTGATGTGTTTGTGTGCAGAGCTGGAGATGCAGCATTGATCCAGCTCCAGGTTTGGAAACAGACTTTGGCGTAGACTTTGGCCCAGACTTTGGCCCAGACTTTGGCCCAGACTTTGGCCCAGACTTTGGCCCAGACTTTGGCCCAGACTTTGGCCCAGACTTTGGCCCAGACTTTGGCCCAGACTTTGGCGTAGACTTTGGCCCAGACTTTGGCGTAGACTTTGGCGTAGACTTTGGCCCAGACTTTGGCCCAGACTTTGGCCCATCATCAGTTCAGACACATGAAGCAGGATGAGGCTCGAGGACACGGACAGACCCATAAGAGACGCACAACTCCTGGACACACTGAGAAGACCAGCACAAAACACAACAACACTCCACTATTAAAGCTGCACTGTGGAACTTTTCTGCTGGAGGCTCTGTCAAACGCTTTTCTCCGTGGAGATGTTCTTGCTTTGTCTGGAATGTTCCACAGTACGGCATTAAACCTTTCTACCTTCATGGAGGCCAAACCAGACTAAGTTCCAGGTCAGATCTGTGGTCAGAACACCCGTTTTTGTTTTTCTTGGTATTTTTGAGCTGTAAAACCACCTGTGATTGAATAAATGTAAAGTCGAGCTGTTTAATGTCACACTGTGGAACATTCCAGGCAGAGCAGTGACTTTGGGGAATTAAAGTGCATGTGACAGGTCTTCATGTTTTTCTAGTTAATTCTGACTCGGTTTGGTGGGGTAGTACCTGTGCTAAATATTGATCATAGTTTGACATCAGGTAAGTGTCAGTTTGTCAAAATAAAAGTACAGAAATACAGGAAGTAGAGGAGAGTTTTCAAATGGAATCCCTCTGCCTGTGTCAACACAGAAAACTCCATCCAAAAAGACCATTTATGAGCAAAGAACACATTTCGCTGACAGATTAAACATTGATTTCACAAAATAAACTAGTTTTCATTTATTTTTATTTGTCTAATCATAACTATTATGGAATTTAGACAAGTTTTTGCCCTTGTTAACATCACAGTTGCTCGGTAACAGACCTGGATTTACCTCTACGTATGTCATATCTGCTCTCAGTGTCCAACCAGGAAGTCAAATAATAAACTTCACCAGAATAAAAAAACACACATAACACCAACGATGGTAACACAACTACAATAACACACAAACATAACACCAACGATGGTAACACAACTACAATAACACACACATAACACCAACGATGGTAACACAACTACAATAACACACATACATAACACCAACGATGGTAACACAACTACAATAACACACACATAACACCAACGATGGTAACACAACTACAATAACACACACATAACACCAACGATGGTAACACAACTACAATAACACATACATAACACCAACGATGGTAACACAACTACAATAACACACACATAATACCAACGATGGTAACACAACTACAATAACACATACATAACACCAACGATGGTAACACAACTACAATAACACACATACATAACACCAACGATGGTAACACAACTACAATAACACACATACATAACACCAACGATGGTAACACAACTACAATAACACACACATAACACCAACGATGGTAACACAACTACAATAACACACATAACACCAGCGATGGTAACACAACTACCATAACACACACATAAGACCAACGATGGTCACACAACTCCAATCACACACCCATCATATCAACGATGGTAACACAACTACAATAACACACACATAACACCAACGATGGTAACACAACTCCAATAACACACACATAACACCAACGATGGCAACACAACTACAATAACACACACATAACACCAACGATGGTAACACAACTACAATAACACAAACAACACCAACGATGGCAACACAACTACAATAACACACATAACACCAACGATGGTAACACAACTACAATAACACACACATAACACCAACGATGGTAACACAACTACAATAACACACAACACCAACGATGGTAACACAACTACAATAACACACACACATAACACCAACGATGGTAACACAACTACAATAACACACATAACACCAGCGATGGTAACACAACTACAATAACACACATAACACCAACGATGGTAACACAACTACAATAACACACACACATAACACCAGCGATGGTAACACAACTACAATAACATACACACACATAACACCAACGATGGCAACACAACTACAATAACACACATAACACCAACGATGGTAACACAACTACAATAACACACATAACACCAACGATGGTAACACAACTACAATAACACACATAACACCAGCGATGGTAACACAACTACAATAACACAGATAACAGCAACGATGGCAACACAACTACAATAACACACACATAACACCAAGGATGGCAACACAACTACAATAACACACACACAACACCAACGATGGTAACACAACTACAATAACACACACACAACACCAACGATGGCAACACAACTACAATAACACACACACATAACACCAGCGATGGTAACACAACTACAATAACATACACACACATAACACCAACGATGGTAACACAACTACAATAACACACATAACACCAACGATGGTAACACAACTACAATAACACACACACATATCACCAACGATGGTAACACAACTACAATAACACACATACATAACACCAAGGATGGTAACACAACTACAATAACACACCAGCGATGGTAACACAACTACAATAACACACGCATAACACCAACGATGGCAACACAACTACAATAACACACATAACACCAGCGATGGTAACACAACTACAATAACACACATAACACCAGCGATGGTAACACAACTACAATAACACACATAACACCAGCGATGGTAACACAACTACAATAACACACATAACACCAACGATGGTAACACAACTACAATAACACACATAACACCAGCGATGGTAACACAACTACAATAACATACATAACACCAACGATGGTAACACAACTACAATAACACACATACATAACACCAATGATGGTAACACAACTACAATAACACACATAACACCAACGATGGTAACACAACTACAATAACACACACAACACCAACGATGGTAACACAACTACAATAACACCACACACACAACACCAACGATGGTAACACAACAACAATAACACACATAACACCAACGATGGTAACACAACAACAATAACACACACACATAACACAACAGCAGATCCCTAAACACAAAACTGATACAGAAAAGTGCTTTTTGACGAACTCGTTCAAACTCGTCTCTCTGTATTCAGACCAGACCAAGTCTTTATATAAAAACTTAAATTTATAAATATTGCACATTGAGAAGATGTGGTTCAACCACAAAATTCAAAATAACATGGGGCAGCCATTTTTGAAATACATGGACACATATAATAATGATTATAAAATTTGTTTAAATATATATATATATATATATATATATATATATATATATATATATATATATATATATATATATATAATTTTATTTTATTATTATTATTATTTTTTTGGATGGGGTTATTTCTGGGGGAAAAAAATCTGTAAATATGATGTTTGGTACACAAACATTGTAATTTGCTATTGATATGTATAAAAAAATAAATGTAAAAAAATAAATAAATGGACTTTAAAAACACAGAGGAGCACAGAACAAACTCCAGGTGTGTTTGTGATGAGGAAGTGACATTAGAAGTGGGTTAAAGAGGCCGTAGAACATCTGTGCACATCAACAACACACATGACTACATGAAGTGGTGAAGGTCAAACTCATTTAAATCATATGTGCACTTCTCATGAGATGTTCTTCAGACACGTGAGCATCACTGTGATCGCCTCCTCCTGTCTTCTAGCTCACACTTACACTTTTGTCGGTGTCTCGAGATGTTTAAAACAATCATTTCCATCTTTCACATGTTTTATCAGTTCGTACCTCATTGACTTCATGGTCATAATTTGGTGACGACTGTTTTACTGCAGGTTATAACTTCATTAGTCGATTGCAGGTTTCCCTTCCTTCCCACAGTGAATCTTCTCCTCTGCAAACTCGGCTCTCACACAAACTTGTCCTTTATCATCTAGAAATGCCTTTGGTCTTCAGAGTTCAAAGGAAAACACGAGATTTTAAAAACGCTTTTCCAGAGAACATTCTTCCACTGTGTTGGAGCGCCCCCTAGAGGCCGTGGATGAATTGGACAAAGCTAGAATAGGTGACACATTGTAAATGTGGACACAATAATGCTGCATGTGTATTCTGCAGATTCACTATAGACCTGCCCACATACCTGAGGTCACATGACTCCAGGTGGAACAGGTCCCACAGGTGAGAGACTGAAAATATCTGGAGACGACGCCGACAAAGTAAGTATCTGATTTTCTTACGGGAGAATTAAAGCATAAATTTGGCTTTAGTAACTTATTGGTACTTCAGGACATTTGTGGCACTCATTGAACACTTTTAAATTCCATGTGCTTCATTTGAAAAGGGCTTCTGTATATTCCTTACAGATGCTCGATGTGACTTTTCAGGAGGACGGTGCTCAAACTGCTGATCTCCCCACAGATCATATCGTTTGGTCTAGAATGTTCCAAAATATGGCATTAAACGTCATTATCTTCATTCATGTATTCAGTTACAGGTGTTTTTGTGGCTGAAAAACATGCAGCTGTACTGTGGGCGAGGTCGCTTCTCCGTAGATCTGACCTGTAACTTGGCCTGGTGACGTCGCCTGTTTGTGTCCATGGAAACAGACACATATAATGCCATACTGAGGGATATTCCAGACAGAGCAATAATAACTCCATCGAAGAAAGTAGGCAAAGTTTCCATCAGCACAGAAAGAGAAAAGTTCCAGAGTGCAGCTTTAAAGGAAAAGTAACTTTTTTTACAATCTTATTTCGGTAATAAAACAAGTTGTTTTACTCACCCATAGCACTTTGGTGTCATATGGAGCACTTCCAGAGATGTTTTAGATTTGCGATCTCCATAATGTGAGTTCTCGGGGCACATGTTTGCGGTCTCCAAATAACACAAACTTAAGCACTTTTCAAATAATAGAAGTTCGATGTCTTAGTCTATGATTTCGTTTGGTCAAAAGTGGCCTGTAATCCGAGATTTAGCCATAGTTTCGAGTAGATGAGGAGGCCAGTGCGCATGCGCGGACTGTGCTCTCAGCTCCCGGGACCCAAACATGAAACGCAAAACTGTAAACTATGGCTAAATCTCAGATTACAGGCCACTTTTGCTTCAAACGCAATCGTAGACTAAGATATCAAGTTTCTATGATTTGAAAAGTGCTAAAGTTTGTGTTATTTGGAGCCCGCACAGGGCATATTACATGTTCGGGGAATATATTATATGCCCCGAGCTATGGCTAGAAGTCGCGCTAGGCTAACGCAAATCTAAAACATCTCTGGAAGTGCTCCATATGACACCAAAGTGCTATGGGTGAGTAAAACAACTTGTTTTATTACCGAAATAAGGCTCAAATTGTAAAAAAAAAACATGTTACTTTTCCTTTAAGTGTTTCCTCAGAAGTGGTTTAGTGTTTGTTTGGTTCTGTTTGTCATGTGTATGTTCCTCCTGCTTTAATCCTGATCTCAACCATGAAACACGGAGAAGAAAACAGGAAAGTCCAGTTCAGTGTAATGTTGGCATGTGACCAGCAGAGGGAGACAGACTGATCAGACCTCTGGGTGCAGCAGGAGACATCTCTGTATGTTCTGTTCAAATGGACTCTTCTTCTGATTCCAGCACCGACAACATGGACCCACCTGGACCTGGCCCCGGGTCTAAACCCAGACCTGAACCTGCTCCCAGCTCTCTGTCTCTGAAAAGTGACCGCTCCAAACACTATCCTCCAGAGTTTAGAGAAGCTCCTCCTGAAGACCAGAGGTGAGACCTTCTGAACCCAGAGCTCTGAACATGTTCTCAGGACAGCGCCACCTGCTGCTCGTCCTTCATAAGTGCAAACAATGGTCCTGTGTTTGAGTGGAGCTCCTCTCAGTGTGACACACATGAGTTGAGGTGGAACAGGATCACAGAAAACACTTTTCAGGCTCTCATCATTTATTTTCAGTCTAATTCTTACTCTCAGACTCATTTTACAAGAAGAATCCACTGTTTACGGGTTTCTTTCTGTAGAACATCTGTTGCTAAATTTTCTTTTGGTCACAAAGGTGCAGTGCTGTGGAATGACATTCAATATGTAACTGAAACATTTAGTTTAAATACTTTTAAAATCAAGTTAAATAAATATCTTATAGACTTCAGTCCTTTCCCCGTGTAGAACCCATGTCCTTGTGTGTGAACAGAGGCTCTTCTAGTCTTTTATTCGTTGTTACTGTTGTGTACTTATGTGTGAGTGTGTGTGATTGTAGTGTGTGAGTCGGAATGTGTGTTAATGTGTGAGCTGGATGCATGTGTGTGTTTGTGTGTGTTTGTGTGTGTTTGTGTGTGTTTGCAGGGCTGGACTGGGACAAAAAAACGGCCCTGGCATGTTTGGCTCAGAACGGCCCCTCATAATTAGCGGAGCACAACAGACTAATTTATGTTTGTGTTCCCCAAAGTGATGTATTTTACTATTAGTGATGTATTTTACTATTAGTGATGTATTTTACTATTAGTGATGTATTTTACTATTAGTAATGTATTTTACTATTAGTAATGTATTTTACTATTAGTAATGTATTTTACTATTAGTGATGTATTTTACTATTAGTGATGTATTTTACTATTAGTAATGTATTTTACTATTAGTAATGTATTTTACTATTAGTGATGTATTTTACTATTAGTAATGTATTTTACTATTGTTACGTCTTGGCCGAGGGGAAACTCCTTCTTCTCTACAGGGTTTGGAGCATCTTGCTTTGGGTTGTGATTTAAAGGTCCCATGACATGGTACTTCTTGATGCTTTTCTATGGCTCCTTAATGGTTCCTTAATACTGTAAATGAATCCTTCTTCAAAATCAAGACTCAGTGCATGAGAGAGCCTCATGAACACAGTCAGAGTCATAAATATGTCTCTGAAACACTTTATTCTGGGCGTTGTTGCTTGAATGCAAATGAGGAGGACAGAGACAGGCCAGTGCAGCAGGTGGGGGTGTGGCCAAACTCTCCGCTGTTTCCTGGATTAGCGGTGCGCTGTGCGCTGGCTCCACTTCCGTGTTTATGCACAAGGAAGATTAATTTCCATTAAAAAAAACAAAACACATTTCCACAGAAAATAAAATTAAACCACTGCTGTTTCAGAGGTTTGGAGGCTCGGATAAAGGACATCCGAGCCTGGAAACACTCTCACGTGCCTCCAGGCAAATAAAAAAAACACATTTCGCATTGCGTAGCTCGTTTGCGGTCCAAACTCTGGCCGTGACGGTGGGTAGACATCCAGACGGGGGTGGAACTGCATTTGCATTTTTGCTTCAGTGTGAAGTCACATAGTTTCCTTGTTCAGAATCGCCCGTTTGAGCTGTCTTTTTTTCAAACGTGGAAAAGGATCACAAATGCTCAGTTTACACATTTCACAACTTTTAGCCATGGGGGGGCTAAACAGGGTAGGGGAGCTCACATTAACGTTCAAAAACCTCAGAAAGTGAAAATTTCATGCCATAGGACCTTTAAAAATTCTTACATTCTATCAGGCTCTGGACGGGAAAAGTAGTCTACTCTCTCTTCTCTCTCCTCTACAGCCTGGCTCGACCAGGCAGGAAGAGGGACAGATTATTACAGTTTATTAAGTGATAAATAGAAAACCTAAAAACCTAAATTAAAAATAAAAATATTGGAAACTACCTGGAAAAACTGTGGAACTATCTAAACCATCAAAACATTTAGTATCTTTAGGTTACATTTTTATTTTTGATAATGATCAGATAAATCTCAAACTAAGGCAGCAGAGACAAGACAAGATGTCTGAGCGGAAGTAACGATGCTCTCACTTAAGGTCGCTTAAATCGGCCTGTTCAGTGTATGATGTGTGTGGAATTTGTTGTTTATCAAAAAAAGTCTGACCAATGTGGATGCCCCAGTGGAGTCAGTAGTGTGGAAACATTTACATGATTAAAAGGTTTCTTGTTAACCTAAAGTGTATTCTTAGACTTAGACAAACTTTATTGATCCACAAGGGAAATTGTTTTGGGTACAGTCGCTCACTCATCAAATATAAAATATGATATATAACAGAGGGAAAAAGAACAAAAAGAAAAATAGATGGAAAAGCACCAAAGATCAATAGACCTGATCAATAGACACATTATCTTATTATACATAAGATAATGATAATAAATATATATGTACAATCACAAAAATAGAAAAGTAGTAGTCAAATATTACCTGGCCAGCCAAATGATATCTCTCTGTATTTCCTATACACCGCGATACCATTTGGACACTCTCCATCCACTCTCGCTCCTCCGGTTCCAAACCGACTCCGCGATTCTGATTCGTTCAAAGATGGTGACGTCAGTGCACCCGCCTTTGCCCGCAAAGTCACTCTTAGGCAGCGGAAGTTCCGCCTCAGTTTTGAATCAAGATGGCGCAATCTCTGATTGGTTCACTTAGCTGTCTGTCTACGCGCAACCGCAGCGCATTCTGTGGATCAAGCGTTACCAGACTCACTCGCTGGTACAGCGATGAGTCATGGATTCTTCCAGGCAAAGTCAAATATAAAATACAGTATCAAATATGATGATACGATGATTTTTCCGGAAAAAACTTTTGGCGAAATTTGCCGTTTTCTATCCATGCAGCATGCCTGTCCATCACCTAAAAGTCCCAGTATTATCCTAACATTACTACTGCTGACCTGCTGTGATACACTTCCCTGGTCACTCTGTCCCTCGGGTTCTCTCAGGTTCCCTCGGGTCTCTGGCTGCTCCTCCTCTCCCTCCAGTTCTCTCGGGTTCTCTCGGGTTCTCTCGGGTTCCCTCAGATTCCCTCGGGTTCCCTGTCCACAGCCTCTCCCTGTCCACCTTCAGCCTGGGCTGCAGAGGACGTGGAGGCTCCAGCCCCTCCAGAGAATATGTCTGTTATTTTAGAACATTTTGCAGCATCTATTAACCCATCCCACGTGACGTCACAAAATTGTGGCCGCCATTTTGGACATGAAGTGGGATACCACAGCCAACAACACAGCAGAGATCAACGGAACGTTAAAGGACACAGATATCGAATATAGCCATTGCGTTAAGTTACTTCTTATTTCGCAATCATGCCGTTGTATTGTTGCACACCCGGGTGTAGTAATCACCAGCACAGTAGGCAGGATATGTCGTTTTATCGTATCCCAAAGGATCCGGACAGAAGGAGAAGATGCGGCTAATCGCCTACATACACAACACAGACACTGAGCCTAATAACACAGCTCTTGTAGCAGCAAATTTATAACGGCCATGAACAACAGACTAAAAAGTTATGTCAGTGACATTTAATGACATTTAGTTTGTCCAGAGGACCGATATTAAATTAAAAATGTGATCAAACCTTGGCAGTAATGAGGTGACGAGCACCAGCTCCAGGGACGACCCACTGATAGAGACATGTAACCCAGCCAGATACGAAATATTTGTAGGCATCCAAACTCTTGTATGCCTTCAGGTCACATCCTGTGTATGGCGATGCGTTACTTGTGACATACATGTACACATCATGAGGACCGAAGTCTGGTAACGACGAGGTCTTGGTGTACTTTCTCACGTCCGTAAACAATCCGGGCGGAAGCAGGTAAACATCACTATCTAAAACAGCTATTTTCAGCTTTTCAAAATATCTCTCCCTCTGCTCACCCTGTAAATGTGCTGTCTCGCTGGATAGTGGAGGTGTCATCTCGTTCACTTCGTTTAATCCAAATCTCGAGTGTCCGACTCATCTTCATCGCATTCAAACACGTTCATACCGCAGTGATGTTCATGTCCAAAATGGCGCTTGCGTTTATGAAGGTCACGTGTTTGGGAAGCGTCAGTAGTGAGATTTTTTTCATCTTTTAGCCGTAACTTCTGCACACCTCCTTATACCAATATGATTATGAAACTGGCGGGATCAGTGCAGAGAAAGGGGCGGGACCGCTCTCGTAAGCTTCTATATCCTGATTGGTTTAGTCCACTGTCTGTATTGAAGATGGACCAATGGGACACTTCCTCTAAATTGTGGGCCGGTGACCGGTCTCTAAGTAAAAAAAAAAAAAAGAAAAACAGCATCGGCACCGGCCCCCGAGGACTTTCGGCCCACCGGGAAAATGCCCGGTATGCCAGATGGCCAGTCCAGGCCTGATAATAAATATATATGTACAATCACAAAAATAGAAAAGTAGTAATCAAATATAAAATACAGTATCAAATATGATGATACGATGATTTTGCCGAAAAAACTTTTGGCGAAATTTGCTGTTTTCTATCCATGCGGCATGCCTGTCCATCACCTAAAAGTCCCGGTATTATCCTAACATTACTACTGCTGACCTGCTGTGATACACTTCCCTGGTCACTGTCTCTGTCTCTCGGGTTCTCTCAGGTTCTCTCGGGTTCCCTCACGTTCTCTCGGGTTCCCTCAGGTTCTCTCGGGTTCTCTCGGGTTCCCTCGGGTTCTCTCGGGTTCCCTCGGGTTCCCTCAGGTTCCCTCGGGTTCTCTCGGGTTCTCTCGGGTTCCCTCGGGTTCCCTCAGGTTCCCTCAGGTTCCCTCAGGTTCTCTCGGGTTCCCTCGCGTTCTCTCGGGTTCCCTCAGGTTCTCTCGGGTTCTCTCGGGTTCTCTCGGGTTCCCTCGGGTTCCCTCAGGTTCCCTCAGGTTCTCTCGGGTTCTCTCGGGTTCTCTCGGGTTCCCTCGGGTTCCCTCAGGTTCCCTCAGGTTCCCTCAGGTTCTCTCGGGTTCCCTCGGGTTCTCTCAGGTTCCCTCAGGTTCTCTCGGGTTCTCTCGGGTTCCCTCGGGTTCCCTCAGGTTCCCTCAGGTTCCCTCAGGTTCTCTCGGGTTCCCTCAGGTTCCCTCAGGTTCTCTCGGGTTCTCTCGGGTTCTCTCGGGTTCCCTCGGGTTCCCTCAGGTTCCCTCAGGTTCCCTCAGGTTCTCTCGGGTTCCCTCGGGTTCTCTCGGGTTCCCTCGGGTTCCCTCAGGTTCCCTCAGGTTCCCTCAGGTTCTCTCGGGTTCCCTCGGGCTCTCTCGGGTTCTCTCGGGTTCTCTCGGGTTCCCTCGGGTTCTCTCGGGTTCCCTGTCCACAGTCTCTGGCTGCTCCTCTCCCTGTCCACCTTCAGCCTGGGCTGCAGAGGACGTGGAGGCTCCAGCCCCTCCAGAGAATATGTCTGTTATTTTAGAACATTTTGCAGCGTCTATAGCAGGCATGTCCAAAGTCTGGCCCATGGGCCAAATGCGGCCCTCAGACAAATGTTTCTTGGCCCTCAGGCTTCCAGGTGAATTGGCCCAAATTACCTTGAGCAGAACTTTTGACTGCAAGTTTTTTGAAAATTTACCTTGATAAGACAATATTTAATATTTATTGTGTGGTTTTGAGGATCTTAGCATGAATAAAAGACTGATAGCTCATTCTAACGTGTTAAACATGGAGATATTTCAATTATTGACTGTACTGAGCACCAGTCTGTGGCCCTCGATCGGCCCTCTGCTTTGTCTTTGTTTAGACATGTGGCCCTTGATGAAAAAAGTTTGGACACCCCTATAGTGAGATTTTAAAATCTTTTAGCTGTAACTTCTGCACACCTCCTTATACCAATATGATTATGAAACTGGCGGATCAGCGCAGAGAAAGGGGCGGGACCGCTCTCGTAAGCTTTAAGTTTAAGTTTAAGTTTATTTCTTTAAATGGGACAGCATGTATTAATGAACAGCTCGTGCTGTAAATACACCAGATTTAGCTCAAGGCGAGTTTCCATCTGTAGTCCCACAGAACAGGGGTGAAAGTCGATAAAACACAAGGTACAAAACATGTAAAGACCAACAATGAAAACATGACAACAGAAGCAGTGACAGAATCAAAGCAGGACAACAGTTTTACAAAGATTTTGAGTTAATAGATCTAATACAAAAGTGCTTTTAGTTACATGAGGTAGTTCTAGTAGTAAAGTGCTTTTAGTTAGATAAGGTATTTTTTTAGTTACATGAGCCCGCGGGAGGATTCATGGGCCTGGTGCATTGTGTTTGGGCAGCAGATCTGCTTGGACTACTGCCCCTGCGACCCAGAAATGGAAAAGCGGAAGAAGATGGATGGATGGATGGATGAGATAGTTTTAGTAGTAAAGTGCTTTAGTTACATAAAGTCATTTTAATAATAAAGTGCCTTCATTTACATGAGGTAGTTTGGTAGTAAAGTGCTTAGTTACATGAGTTAGTCCAGTGTTAAAGTGCTTAGAACTCTCTAGTGGTCACAACTTACCTGATTATCAATTAGCCATTCCTTTAGTTGTTTCTTAAAAGAAGCAAACGTTCCGCTGTCCCTGATGCCGTTGGCAGTGTGTTCCAGCTCGTGCAGCCCTTGACAGAGAGCACATTTTGGGCAAAGGTGCACTTCCTGAACTGAACGTCACAGTCCCCTCTAGCTGTGGACCTAGTGCTCGTCTCACAGTTTCTTTTTTTGATAAACTCCTCTAACGGTGGCGGGGCACCACCATTTAGTACCCGAAGCACTAGACAACAGTTTTTAAACGTTTTCAGTCTCTCAAAGTTTAAGAAATTATATTTTTCTTGAAGAGAACACATATGAAAGGACTGAGGTTTCCGGTCAAGTATCTTGATTGATCGTTTGTAAAGTTGTTCAATTGGCTTGAGTGCAGTAATGCCAGTAAATGACCACACAGTAAAACAACAGTCAATATGAGAAAAAATCATACAGTGGAGGTAGGACTTTGCTGCCTCTGTTGTGATAAAAGGCCGAATCTGTTTAAAGTTTTGGATGTTAAATTTAATAGTATTTGTAACTTTTTTAATGTGTTTTCTGAACGTGAGGTTGGAGTCCAACACTACTCCGAGATATTTAAACTGAGTCACTGACTCCAATTCCTCTCCATCCAAAAACACTAGAGATCTTTGATGTTTCACGTTTTTTTTGCTGAATGTCGTACAGACAGTCTTCTTGGTGTTTAGCATAAGGCAGTTTGGTTTAAGCCAGTCGTGTCTTTTGTTAAGTCCGATTGTCAGTTTGGTAGTAATAGTTCTAACATCCTTACCCTGGGTAAAAATAACAGCATCATCGGCATACATCAACATATTCAGCTCAGGGCAAACATTTGGCAAATCATTGATGTAAAGTGAAAATAACAGAGGCCCAAGTACTGAGCCCTGTGGTACTCCAACATCACTGCTGAGACACTGGGATTTTACTCCATTTATGGTGACACATTGTGATCTATTAGTTAAATAGGACTGAAACCATAATAGAGCTTCTGCAGAGAAATTGAAATGCGAAAGCTTGGTGATTAATACTTGGTGGTTAACTGTGTCAAACGCTTTCTTGAGATCTAAAAACACAGCACTGACATATAGATTTTTATCTAGAAGCATTTTGACTTTTTCAATAAAGAAACAGTTTGCCGTCTCTGTAGAATGGTTTGGTCTGAAACCAAACTGCATTTTGTGGAGTGTGGTGAATCCTGTGTCAAGGTGTCTGATTAATTGATTGGCTATACACTTTTCTGTGATTTTAGAAATAACAGGTAATATACTAATGGGTCGATAATTAGCGATGTGTGTTTTTGACCCCGATTTAAAGGAAAAGTAACGTTTTTTTTACAATCTGAGGCTTTTTTCGGCAATAAAACAAGTAGTTTTACTCACCCATAGCAGTTTGGTGTCATTTTGAGCAGTTTCGTAGAAGTTATCTTGTAGCGTATCTGTTAACTTGAGTGCTCGGGGCATTACTTTGCGGTCTCCAAATAACACAAACTTTAGCACTTTTCAAATCATAGAAGCCCGATGTCTTAATCTACGTTTTTGTTTGAAACAAAAGTGGCCTGTAATCCGAGATTTAGCCATAGTTTTGAGTAGATGAGGACGCCAGTGCGCATGTGCGGACTGTGCTCTCAGCTCCCAGGACCCAAACATGAAACGCAAAGCTGAAAACTATGGCTAAATCTCGGATTACAAGCCACTTTTGCTTCAAAAGAAATCGTAGACTAAGACATCGGGCTTCTATGATTTGAAAAGTGCTAAAGTTTGTGCTATTTGGAGCCCGCACGGGGCATATTACATTCTTGGGGAATATATTATATGCCCCGAGCTATGGCTAGAAGTTGCGCTAGGCTAACGCTAATCTAAAACATCTCTGGAAGTGCTCCATATGACACCAAAGTGCTATGGGTGAGTAAAACAACTTGTTTTATTACCGAAATAAGGCTCAAATTGTAAAAAAAAAACGTTACTTTTCCTTTAAAGATTGGCGTTATTATTGCCTCTTTCCAAGATGGCGGAACTGTTTTCTTATTGATAGACTGATTAACCAGGTGAGTAATGGGTAATACCAGTGCCTCTGCATGTGCCTTTAGAAAGTTTGAATCAATTCCATGTGTGTCCTGAGCTTTTGAGTTTTTAAGAGTAGCAATAATTTTGGCTACCTCAGACTCACTTACATTTTGTAATTGAAAGATAGGCTGATCGGCATTTATACAATGAGGTGAAGCAGTCGAGGGCGAAAACAGTTTTGTGATTGCAGAAACACTTTCAACAAAATACTTGTTGAAAGCACTGGCTATGGCCCGAGGGTCTTCAATTAGTTCTTTATTGAGCTCTATTTCAAGAGGTTTTGCCTCAGAGCTTGAAGATTTACCTAAAAGTCTATTCAAAGTTTGCCAATTTTTTTTCCCGTTACCTCTATTACTTTGTATGATGTTGACAAAAAAGTTAGCTTTGGCTTTCCTTATAGTTTGGGTAGTTTTATTACGGACATGTGCAAATTTTTGACGGTCAGTGGGTAGGCCAGATTTCAAATATTGTTTAAGTAAGGAATCACGAATTTTAAGTAAGTCCCTACATTGTTGATTCAGCCAGGGGAGCCTATTTACCTTCTTGAATTTACAGCTCCCCCTGCTGGTGAAAGGTGATATCACTTCTTTGATTTTTTTGAAAAAAGATTCACTACTTGATTCAATACTTTGGGATAGGATTTCATCCCAGGCAACTAATTTAAGGACATCACTGATATTTTGAGTCTGATTTTTGGGGATAAAATTAGCCAAAGAATATGTCCTGGTTTAGTTCTGTTTGGATCAATGTGGTCCTGGTTTAATCCTGATCAAATCCAAACTCTATTGATGAAGTGGAACATTTGAAACAAAGCAGCTCAACACCCAGTGAAGTGTGATGTGTCCAGCAGAGGGAGACACAGACCGACCAGAGCTCTGGGTGCAGGGCAGAGACACATTTCACAGTAACTCCACGTCTGGAGAACAGAACTTCTAAACAGGAGACATCTCTGTATGTTCTGTTCAAACTCTTCTTCTGATTCCAGCACCGACAACATGGACCCACCTGGACCTGGACCCGGGTCTAAACCCAGACCAAGACCTGCTCCCAGCTCTCTGTCTCTGAAAAGTGACAAGTCCAAAGGCAATCCTCCAGACTTCAGAGAAGCTCCTCCTGAAGAGCAGAGGTGAGACATTTGAACAGGTCTTTTCACACTGATAAACAGAGACAAACTGAGTTGGGCTGTTACTGTGTGACTGTCTCCTCAGTCAAACACATTCTTCAGTCTGTATCTTCTGTCCTGCTTTGTCCTGGTTATGTGCTCCAGAGGGTCACACTTACACAGACACAAGTTTAAACTACTGCAGAACATATGAGCTCCACTGGCTCTACACTGCCCCCTGTGGACCAGCACTGAGAATACACTAAAGCCAATTGTCTTTTTATCTGCAAATATAAAACCTAAATACGTTTACGTTATAGGTTTGTAAAAGACACTTCATCAAATCAAGATATGATGTTCCAAAATGTCCACAGCTAATCCTCAGTCACTGTGAGCATGTGGTTGGAGCAGACTTCAGGCCATTCTGTCACAGAACATTTCTTATGAAACCTTTGAATATGAAATATGTCACATACTCCAAAGATTAGTTAGTAACACATTTCCAGTTGATAATCCAAACTCCAGCACACTGTGCCAGTGGATGTTCTCTGTATTGTGAGTCTCAGTTTCATTGTCTGATCTAAAAGCAGGAGAGCAAACAGCACAGTCTGGTTTTGTCCTGGTGACTAAAGCTCAGTTCTACTCACACGTCCCACAGCACTAGTGAGTAGTTTTGGTAGAGGCCTCCTGACCATCAGAGACATCTCTGTATGTTCTGTTCAAACTCTTCTTCTGATTCCAGCACCTACAACATGGACCCACCTGGACCTGGACCCGGGTCTAAACCCAGACCAAGACCTGCTCCCAGCTCTCTGTCTCTGAAAAGTGACAAGTCCAAAGGCCTTCCTCCAGACTTTAGAGAAGATCCTCCTGAAGAGCCGAGGTAAGAGATCTGGACATGTTCTCAGGACACCACCACCTGCTGCTCACCCTTCATCAGTGCAAACAGTGACCCTGTGTTTTAATCTCAGTGTGAGATACAGTATATGACTATTGCTATTGCTTATTTCCACTTGCCACTTGGGCGGTAGGACTTGTGTCTTCTTCAGAGGTGTCAGCTGACTGCTGTGGCACGTGTGACAGATCTGGCAGATCTATCAGACTGACCATGCCTGCCATCGCGCAGTGGTCTTTGGAGAAGTGAGTCCCATGTGTGAGCAAAGGGAAACGCTCCCTCGTTTCCGTCCATGTTCCCTGCGTCCCGTCCTAAAGCTTTAGCTTCTTGTATCAATCTTTTCTACTTGAAGTACCTTTGTGAAAATGTTCCCAACAGCACTGTCTCTGTGTGTGAACCTCCTGTACACCCTTGTATACAGCCCCACTGTGGGGCAAATATAAGAAGGCCACACTGCAAAAGCTCAAAGTATCTTCTAATGATGTCCTCAGAATGCTGCTGAAAAAGCCCAGGGCCAGTAGTGCCAGTCTCCTGTTCTGTCAGGCTCGTGTGAACACTTTTCAGGCTCTCATGACAAACCTGATGTATAAATCCATGTGTGGCCTAAATGACTCTCTGAACTGTGTGGTGTTGATGCTGGTGAGTCCCAGGTTTAGTGCTGTGCAGTACCACTGCTCTTTATGGAAACACTGAGCTGTCTTTTATCACCCTGTTTTACTCTTGTCTCCTGTCTTAAGCCCTATTCGGACGGGATTAGTTTTACAGGGGGATGTAGAGTAATGTGGGTTTATCACAGGACCTCTGTAATATAAATGACCCATTCACACAGGACAAGAAATGTCCGTAATATTTATTTGACATGGGAGGAGTTTTACGCTCTGCCGTCTCGTATTCGTCGCCGGATTTTGGTGGGGCAGGGCATAAAGCATCAGCTGAAGATAGAGAAGTCGTGATTAGCCTATGTGTAATATTAGCGAACTATGCAAATTATTGCCCATAATCAGGACTAATAGAGCAAACATGACCTAAAACAAGCAGAAGTTTCATGCCTCTGACGACTGATTTATACCTCTTGGGCTTTTTCATTGGTCGATGTGTGCGTTTGTTTGAGAGTACCGGTAGATCATTTCGCTTGCCAGAAAAATAAAGCGCTTCAAGCTCCTCCGTGTTTGAAAATTGCGGTAAATTATTTCTTTAAACGGATGTGACGAAATATTACATACATCTTTGCCGAGGGTCGCATTCGCACAGGATTAATATTACCTAAGGTAATTCCTCCGGACCGTTTTACAGAAGGTGAAACTCGCTGTAAATTTCACAGACATTCTTCGTTATGTTTACGGACATGGCGCGTTCAGACAGGACTAAATTCCCTGGTAATTATTACTTTACCCCATGTCACCCCGTAAAACTAATCCCGTCCGAATAGGGCTTTATTGTGTTCTTTTATGGACCATGAGTCTGGAATAAATAAATGATGATGACTTTATTGTTTGACAGGGAGCCAGGCCCAAAGGAGCAGCTGGACGCCATATTCAGGGTGAGTACCCCACGAGCGCAGCATGTGTGGGGTTCTGTGGGTGCTCCTCAGGTACTCTCTTTGACTAAAACTCTTCTCTTATTGTTCTGTTCCAGTGTCATGAGGAGCGCGTCGTGACTTTTGTCAAAAAGGAGCTGCAGAAGTTCTACAGGCGCCTGGCCTCAGATTACCCAGAATGCTCCGAGAGTGAGGAGGAGGAGCAGAGCAGCAGAGAGGTTCTGAACATCAGCCTGGACTTCCTGAGGAGGATGGACCAGGAGCAGCTGGCCCAGCGCCTGCAGAACAGTAAGAACTCTGTTACTGTCCATCTGAGGAACAGACCACACCAGACTTGACTTCACAGTAACAAAAGACTCACAGAAAGTACTACAGTACTGCAGTACTGCAGTACTAAAGTACTACAGTACTACAGCACTACAGTACTACAGTACTACAGTACTACAGTACTACAGTACTGAAGTACTACAGTACTACAGCACTACAGTACTACAGTACCACAGTACTACAGTACTGAAGTACTACAGTACTAAATTACTACAGTACTACAGTACCACAGTACTACAGTACTACAGTATTACAGTACTAAAGTACTACAGTACTACAGTACTACAGTACTACAGTACTATGACCCGGTACATGAGGAGGTGCTGCTGGATATTCTCTGTTTCACTTAAAGATTCACTATGGCACTTTTCTGGTAGAGTGTTGATCACCTTCTTATCTCCATGGAGATGTTCTTGCTTTGCCTTGAATGTTCCACATTATTTAATAGAACATTCTACCATTTATTCAATGATCTGTGTTTTTATTGCTCTTTGAAAAACATGCGTTCTTTATGTGAGCAAGGTCACCTCTCCACAGACGTGACCTGTAACTTGGTCTGTTGGTGTCATGTGCTTGTCTCCATGTAGTGTAAAGACACACTGTGGAACATTTCAGGTAAAATTACATCTCCAACAAGCAAAGAAACAAGCAGGTTGCAGACGCTGCACCAGAAAAGTCACATTCTGAATCTTTCACTTTACAATTAAAAGTGGCTGATTTTCTAGATGAACTTTTAGTTGAGAAGAAGATAAAGTGAAGATGAAGTTTTCAGAGGGAGCTCCAGTCCACAGTTGTTTGTGTTTTTATTCAGGTGGTTATGTTGGAGTGTGCAGAGGGAAACTGAAGTCTGATCTGCAGCAGAGGTTCAGCCGTGTGTTTGAGGGCGTGGCTAAAGCAGGAGACTCCGCCCCCTGACCCAGATCTACACAGAGCTCTACATCACAGAGGGCGGGGCCTCAGAGGTCAACCAGGAACATGAGGTCAGACACATGGAGACCGTGTCCAGAAGACCGGCCGCTCCAGAGACCACCATCACATGTGAAGACCTCTTTAAACCCCGCCCACACTCACCAGAGCCAATCAGAGCGGTGCTGACGAAGGGCGTGGCCGGCGTGGGGAAAACGGTGCTGACTCAGAAGTTCAGTCTGGACTGGGCTGAAGGCAGGGCCCACCAGGACCTCCAGCTGCTGTTCCCGTTCACTTTCAGAGAGCTCAATGTGCTCAGAGACACACAGTTCAGCCTGGTGGAGCTGCTGCACCACTTCTTCAGTCCATCCAAAGATCTCTGCAGCTTCCAACAGCTCCAGGTGCTCTTCATCTTTGACGGTCTGGACGAGTGCAGACTTCCTCTGGACTTCAGCCAAACCCGGGTCCTGACCGACCCCACAGAGTCCACCTCAGTGCACGTGCTGCTGGTGAACCTCATCAGGGGAAGGCTGCTTCCCTCCGCTCGCCTCTGGATAACCACGCGCCCCGCCGCGGCCAATCAGATCCCTGCTGAGTGTGTCTCCATGGTGACAGAGGTGCGAGGGTTCACCGACCCGCAGAAGGAGCAGTACTTCAGGAAGAGGTTCACAGACCAGGCCACAGCCGTCATCTCCCACATTAAGAGCATCCGCAGCCTCCACATCATGAGTCACATCCCGATCTTCTGCTGGATCCTCTCCATGGTTCTACAGAAGCTTCTGGAACAAACAGAACCAGAGCTGCCCCGGAGTCTCACACAGATGTACGTTCACTTCCTGGTGGTGCAGGCCAAAGTCCAGAACATCAAGTATCACCAGAGATCAGGGGAGGACCTTCACTGGACTCCAGAGATCAGGGAGATGGTGCGATCTCTGGGAAAACTGGCCTTTGAGCAGCTGCAGAAAGGAAACCTGATCTTCTACGAGAGTGACCTGAGCGAATGTGGGCTGGACGCTGCAGCGGCCTCAGTGTACTCTGGAGTGTTCACACAGGTCTTCAGAGAGGAGCCAGGCCTATACCAGGACAAGGTCTACTGCTTCATCCATCTGAGTGTGCAGGAGTTTCTGGCTGCTCTTCATGTCCATCAGACCTTCAGCTCTGGAAAGAACCTGCTGGAGCCTCCACACTCCTCTGAGAGTCCTGAGACTGAGACTGCCTTCTACCGCTCTGCTGTGGACCAGGCCTTACAGAGTCCAAATGGACACCTGGACCTGTTCCTGCGCTTCCTCCTGGGGCTGTCTCTGCCGACCAATCAGAGGCTGCTGCAGGGTCTGCTAACTCAGACAGGAAGTGACCGGACCAATCAGGAGACGGTAAAGTACATCAAACAGAAGCTGAATGAAAAGGGTCTGTCTGCAGAGAGAGGTCTGAACCTGATCCACTGTCTGAACGAGCTCAACCACCACAGTCTGGTGGAGCAGATACAGGAGTTGATGAGAGAAGGAAATATCTCCTGGTTAAGTTCTGCTGCTCTGTCGGCTCTGTCCTTCATCTTACTGTCCTCAGACTCAGACCTGGAGGAGTTTGACCTGAGGAAATACTGGGCATCAGAAAAAGCTCTCCTGGGTCTGCTGCCGGTGGTCAGAGCCTCCACCAAAGCCCTGTGAGTCCAAACTGTATTTAAACTCTTGTGGAGGTTCTAGTCTCTAATGTCCCTCTCTGTCCTCAGTCTCTGTGGCTGTGGCCTGTCCCCTCACAGCTGTGGTCCTCTGGCCTCAGTCCTCAGCTCCTCCAGTCTCACACACCTGGATCTCACTAACAACGACCTCCAGGACTCAGGAGTGGAGCTGCTGTGTTCTGGACTGAAGAGCGCCCCCTGCAGACTGGAGACTCTCAGGTGAGGTGATCACCATCAGCAGCTGATGGTCTCAGTCAAACAGGTACAAACACAGGGTGTTTTTTGTGTGTTCCTCTGGGAGGATTCTTCTCACCTTAGCTGTCGGTGCTGTAGGTGCTCCTCTGTCTCTCTGTACACACTAACAAATGCTGAGTTAAAAATAACCAAACCTGTGTGAAATTTAAAAAAAAAACAGAGCTGGGGATTGGACCAACACAACTCTGGGTTATTTTGACCCAGTAGTTTGGGTTATTTATTTAACACAACTTTTTCTGACAGTGTCACACCTGCACAGTTGGAGATCGAGGTATGTCCTCTTTGGCTTTTTTCTTCAGTATCATGTGGGGAATGTGAGGACCAAATTTCAATAGCCTGTGACAAACACATTTTTTATCCCACTTAACCAAAACCCATGTATTTCTATTCATGTATTTCCATTCAAATGTTCAAGGTGGCGCTGTAGAGCAGTTTTATAGCGTACCTTTATTGTACATCATTACATTCAGGTCATCAATGCACATCAACTCAATAAGTTATGACCTTTGAGAAATATGTACGTTTTAATGCTTTTCAAAATGACCACTGTTTTACGGGGAGCCACACTCATATTTGAAAATCTAAACAAAAACATTTAATGAAACATGGGTCCAGGTTTTTTGACCATTTTTTTAGCCTTTTGAATGAAAATCCAAGGCGGATTTCTCAAAGTATAAGAAGTATGAACATGGGGTTCAGCCCAATATGTCCCACTTCCTGTTGGGTTTAGGGTCGGGTCAGAATGTATTTTTTTACTTGTCATAATGGATGTTGCCGTAGCAACACTGCTGCAAATAGAAGTTTGTCCTCATTGGCTTTTTTGTTCAGTTTGACAAGAAGGATGTCAGTGGTAAATTTCAGTTGTCTCTGACAAAGTAATTAAAAAAAAAAAACAATAAAAGTGGATTGATGTAAGACACATTCAGATCCATAAGTAAAACACAATATTCATTTATTTAAGCAGGTCGTTACTAACAGTTAAAGACTGAGACATGCAGAGACTGAGCAGCAGAAGTCAAACGTTTATTTAGTAACATTAACATGAACTGACACAAAGTGATTCAATAGATGAGATCAAATCACAAAGATAAAGTCATAAACATGTTTAAATCCTTTTAACAGTTGTATCTGTGGAGCTGTAGAGGAGGTGAGGAATGGAAACGACCCAACCTGTTGATCAGCATTTGGGTTAAGCAAAATGACCCAACTCTGTGAAAATAACCCCCCAAAAAATGAGCCAACAGCCCTAACACAACCACTGGGTAGAAACATAAGCCAGCAGTTTGTACAGAGTACAGATTGTCAGATAGGGTTAATCACTGACTACAGTATCTTCTATCTTCTGTCTGTCCTCAGTCTCTGTGGCTGTGGCCTGTCCCCTCACAGCTGTGGTCCTCTGGCCTCAGTCCTCAGCTCCTCCAGTCTCACACACCTGGATCTCACTAACAACGACCTCCAGGACTCAGGAGTGGAGCTGCTGTGTTCTGGACTGAAGAGCGCCCCCTGCAGACTGGAGACTCTCAGGTGAGGTGATCACAATCAGCAGCTGATGGTCTCAGTCAAACAGGTACAAACACAGGGTGTTTTTTGTGTGTTCCTCTGGGAGGATTCTTCTCACCTTAGCTGTCGATGTTGTAGGTGCTCCTCAGTCTCTCTGTACACACTAACAAATGCAGAGTTAAAAATAACCAAACCTGTGTGAAATCAAATCCAATAAATAAATAAATAAAAATGCTGTTTTAGGGTGAGCCACACTCATATTTGAAAATCTAAACAAAAACATTTAATGAAACATGGGTGGATGTTGCCGTAGCAACACTGTTCTGCCTCCCAGGCAGTTTTGAAGTTTGGGCATTTTAGCGCCACCTTTAATGTGGTCAAATGTGGTATTGCAACAAAAATTAGAAATTAGGGAAGCAGGAAGTAGTTAAGCACATGCTCCTGTCTGTTAATGGAGAGGTCAGCTGAAGATGGAGCTGTCCTCTTATCCATCGCCATCCTTTTGATTTGAGCCTTAAAGAAGCATTGTCTGTAAGTAAAAAATGTTATTTACATGGATATCATTTAGTTTTGATAAATATTGACAGACATTTTTATGTTGATAGATTACCATCTAGATGTTTGTTAGTTACCACTGCTTAGCATAGGATATACTAATTGAACCATGCCAAGAGGACGTTTAAGATATCTGTACTTTATCTTCTCGTGTAATTCATGTAAATTTGGTTTAATATGCATGTTTAGTAATTGTAAAAGAAATTCATAGGACACTTTTCTGTTATTATTTTCAGTTTTACACCTTGTCTGACACCAAGAGTCTACATTAAACTTGGAGCTTGAGACGCTACATCCTGACTCTCGCGTTGATCATTCAGGGAGTTTGGCTGTCTGTCTAATATTGGTTATGAACACCATTAGGAGGGCAGTACAGTAAAAAGACAACGAGCAGTCGGCTCAACAGCAACCAGTGACAGATCAAGACAGGAAAGACACACATCATGGCAACAAATAAGGAAAATGACAACACTTCTCATGTCAGCAGCAAATCTAGCGTACGCACATCGGCATCTTCAGCCAGTGCAGCAGCCAAGGCCCGGGCTAAGGCAGAAGCAGCACATGTGCACGCTAAATACGCTGAAAGGGAAGCTAAATTAAAGGTGGAGCAGGCTGAGAGAGAGGCTAAGGCAGTTCTTGAAAAAGCAAAAACTGATGCTGAACTAGAGACTTTGGCACGCCAGCGAGAGGCAGAAGCTGCTAGCAGGCAGACAGATGTCTTGGAGGCAGCCGAAGAACAGGTGAGAGCTCCAAGCATTGAGCATGGCAGTGTTAGGTCTTTAAAGCAGGAGGCTGAGGATCGCACTAGAGCTTATGTAAGAGAGCAGAGTGAATTGCATGTTCCTACACACCATGACGACCATGGTTCTCAACCCAGCGCACTCAATGAAAGTTTATTGACATGGGGAACTCCAACTGGTCGACCTGATATTGGCATCTCTGCAAAAAATGCTGCAATCTTACATGAATCACCTCCCCGGCCTTCCTTGTCACTTAATCCTGCTAGAGGGATTGATCAGAATGAAGATGAGTCACGCACAAAACCACATGGCCCTAATGTGACCCATTCACTTCAAGCCTACACCTCTCTTCGCCATAGCAACCGCAACATAACCCCTGCAGCTCAACCCTACTCCTCTCATCGCCTTACTGGCCACAACATAACTCCTTCAGCCCAACAGTATACGTCTCATCACCATACCTACCTCGCAATGAACCCTTCAGCTCAAACCTACGTACCCCATCAGCATACCAACCCTGCTGGTCAGCCAAAGGCACCTGCGATGACAGACTTTGTTAAATACTTAGCACGCCGGGAGCTAGTGACAACAGGTCTCATTCAGTTCGACGATCGCCTTGAGAGTTTTAGGGCGTGGCAGTCTTCCTTCGACAACGCCATCAGAGGTCTGGGCCTTTCAGCCAGCGAAGAATTGGACCTCTTGACTAAGTGGCTGTGCAAGGAGTCATCTTGCCATGTCCATACGATTCGTCAGGTGCATATCAATGATCCCGATGCAGCACTGAGCAATGCAAGGAGTAGGCTGATTAAGTTATACGCAGCGCCTGAGATACTTGAAAAGGCCCTTTTCAAGAAATTGGATACGTTTCCCAAGATCGCCAGTAAGGATCATGTTAAGCTCAGGGAGCTCGGAGACCTCCTCATGGAGTTTCTATCTGCAAAAGAGGATGGATACCTACCTGGGTTGGCCTTCCTAGATACCTCTCGGGGCATCAGCCCTATAGTAGAGAAACTTCCCCATGCTCTACAGGAAAAATGGATAACACGAGGCTCTAGGTTCAAAGAAGAACACGACGGGTTCTTTCCCCCATTCTCCTTCTTCGCGGATTTCGTCTACTGTGAAGCGGAAGCCAGGAACGACCCAAGCTTCCTTATCCCCAACATCGGAATGGAAAAGTACCTGTATCAGTCCACAAAACGGATGTTGCAGCAGAGACTGTGTCTAACGTCTCCTCAACAAAGCAAGCAGAGGATCCAGGAAAAAACTGTCCGATCCATCATAAGCCACACCCATTGAAAAAATGCCGTGGATTCAGAGCTAAGACACTTGAAGAAAGGAAGTCGTTCCTTCGCGAAAATGGGATATGTTATAGATGTTGTGCATCAACTTCCCATTTGGCCAAAGACTGTAAAGTCACCCCAAGATGCAGTGAGTGTGAAAGTGACCGCCATATTACAGCCATGCACCCTGGTCCGGCACCTCAGACATCCAAGGTTCCAGCCCTTACTTCTACTCCAGAGGAAAAGGAGGAGGGAGAAGCACTTGAGTCTGTGCCTACAGTCACGTCACATTGCACTGCGATTTGCGGTGAAGGCCAGCCAGCAATGTCATGTTCAAAAATATGCTTGGTCCGTGTATTCCCCAAAGGCCAGCGCGACAGGGCAATCAATATGTATGCCATACATGACGACCAGAGCAATCGCTCCTTGGTGAGGCCTGAATTTTTTGACCTATTTGATATCAAAAGCAACTCCTCTCGTTATTCATTGAAAACCTGCGCTGGCAACATTGAAATGTCTGGACGGAAGGCAGAAGGCTTTGAGGTAGAGTCAGTGAATGGAGGAGTTACCCTCGCTTTGCCTCCTCTGATTGAATGCGACCAAGTGCCAACCAATAGGTCAGAAATTCCGACACCAAAGGTAGCTCTGTGCCACCCTCACCTGAGGTCCGTGGCAAAGCACATCCCTGAGCTTGATCCAAATGCCAAAATCCTCCTCTTGCTAGGAAGGGATATCATCCGAGCACATAAGGTGCGCCAGCAGGTTAACGGCCCACATGATTCCCCCTTCGCTCAGAGATTGGACTTAGGCTGGACAGTAGTCGGGGAAGTGTGCCTTGGACACGCCCACAAGCCTAGGGTGAGTGCCTTCAAGACCCACATCTTGGAGAAGGGACGCCCTTCTTTCTTGTCACCCTGTGATAACTTCATCGACCTGAAAGAGAAAGTGTGCCACGGCGGGGAGCAACCAAGTGGTCTCACCAGCACCTGCAAGTCCAGCTCAGAAAGAGTTACAGAGCATCTCCTGGGTCAAAACCTCTTCCAAACAACAGAAAACGACAACAAAGTTGCTCAATCCATCGAAGACGTAGTCTTTCTAAAGATCATGGACTCAGGAGTGTACAGAGATGACAAGAACAACTGGGTCGCCCCACTACCCTTCAAGGTCCCACGAAGGCGACTCCCAAACAATCGCAAACAGGGACTCAATCGCCTTTCCTCACTATGTCAAACCCTGAACAGGAAACCTGTGATGAAACAGCAATTCCTTGACTTCATGAGAAAGGTTTTTGAGGACGACCATGCGGAACCAGCTCCTCCCCTGATGCAAGACGAGGAGTGCTGGTACCTCCCAACGTTTGGGGTCTATCACCCTCGAAAGCCCGATCAAATTCGAGTGGTTTTCGACTCCAGCGCACAAGAAGGTGGCATTTCCCTCAACAACGTGCTGTTGACAGGCCCTGACCTTAACAATAGCCTGCTGAGGGTCCTGATCCGCTTCCGCAAGGAGCAAGTGGCAGTTATGGCAGACATCCAGAAAATGTTTTACTGCTTTCTGGTGAGAGAGGACCACCGGAACTTCTTGAGGTTCTTGTGGTACAGGGATAATGACCCAACGAAAGACATCATCGAGTACCGAATGAAGGTGCATGTTTTTGGCAATAGCCCTTCGCCTTCCACGGCCTGAGGCTTGCCGCCAAAGAGGGTGAACAAGAACATGGCACAGATACACGAAGGTTCATAGAGAGACACTTCTATGCCTAGTGACACAGAGGCCATCAGCCTTCTCAAAAGGACGCAAGCTTCTCTTGCCGAGTCAAACCTTCGATTGCACAAGATCGTCTCCAACAGCCCAGATGTAATGAAGGCTTTCCCACCAGAAGATCATGCTGTAGGCATACAGGATCTGGACCTTACCGGGGAGAGCACGGTCTTGCAACGGAGTCTAGGGTTGTGCTGGGAGATAGCTAGCGACACCTTTACCTTCCAAGTGTCTGTGGGTGACAAGCCATTCACACGACGTGGTGTCCTGTCCACCTACAACAGTGTCTTTGACCCTCTCGGTTTAGCTTCTCCGGTCACTGTCCAAGGAAGAGCTCTACTACGGGAACTTACCTGTGACACTTCTGATTGGGACGCTCCACTCCCAGAGGAGAAACGAAGTGAATGGGTAACCTGGAGAGACTCACTCCTAGAGCTGAAAGAGCTGCACATCCCACGTACCTACACACTAGAGTCCCTCACTAAGGCACGACGATTGGAACTCTGTGTATTTTCTGACGCCTCCACCAAGGCTATTGGCGCAGTTGCTTACCTTAGAGCCATTGATGAAGACGGGAACAGCAACGTTGGCTTCGTCCTAGGGAAATCCAAGTTAGCTCCGCAGTGTAAGCCTACCATCCCTCGGCTTGAACTTTGCGGCGCTGTGCTAGCAGTAGAAATGGCAGAACTCATCCTTGACGAGATGGACCTCAAGATGGATGCAGTCAAGTTTTACTGCGATAGCAAAGTCGTCTTAGGGTACATATATAACGAGGTGAAGCGCTTCTACGTGTATGTACACAATAGAGTGCAGAGAATACGTCAGTCAACCAAGCCAGAGCAGTGGCTCTATGTACCAACAGAGCACAATCCGGCTGATCACGCATCCAGGGCTGTCTTTGCATCAAACTTAGCGAATACTACCTGGTTCAGCGGACCAGCTTTTCTTCAAAGACCATACGATGGCCTACAGGAGGAACCAGAGTCCTTTGAACTCATCAGTCCTGAACTCGATGTCGAGGTGCGACCTGAGGTATCGAGCTTCAACACACAGGTCCAAGTGCAATCCCTCACGACAGATCGGTTCAAGCGCTTTTCTTCTTGGGACTCGCTAGTGAGCGCTGTCGCCTTGCTAATCCACATAGTCCGGTGTCACAAGTCTAAGGACTATGCAAAGGGATGTAAAGGCTGGCATTGGTGCGAACAATCTCGCACACCCGATGATCGTTCACAAGCCATGAATGTCACCATGCAAGCAGTTCAAAGAGAAGCTTTCTCAGCAGAGTTCTCTGCTCTGACTGACGGCGAGGCTCTAACCAAAAGGAGCCCACTCTTCAGGCTCAGTCCAATAGTGGTAGAAGGCCTCATGAGAATTGGAGGCAGGCTCACACATGCAACATTGGAACAATCCGAGAAGAACCCTTTAGTTCTACCCAAGCGCAAGCACATTTCCAACCTGTTAGTGTTTTACCACCACAAGCAGGTAAAACATCAAGGGCGTCATTTCACTGAAGGTGCTGTGAGATCTTCAGGCCTATGGATCATCGGATGTAAACGGCTCGTCAGCTCCATCATACATGGGTGTATCACCTGCCGGAAGTTCCGAGGCAAGATGGAAGAGCAAACCATGGCGGATCTACCTCCTGAGCGCCTCAGCACATCTCCACCCTTCAGTTATGTTGGGCTGGATGTGTTTGGGCCATGGAAGGTCACAGCGAGGCGCACCAGAAGAGGACTCGCTAAAAGTAAACGATGGGCGATACTGTTTACCTGCATGAGCACTAGAGCAGTGCATATCGAGATAGTGGAGTCCATGGACACCTCTAGTTGCATCAACGCCCTGAGGCGATTTTTTGCAATCCGTGGACCTGCAAAGTAACTAAGGTCTGATTGCGGGACAAATTTCATTGCTGCAAGCAAGGAACTCGGACTGACAAAACAGCAACAAGGGCTCAGTATCCAGAGATACCTGAGCGTCCAAGGTTGCTCTTGGGAGTTCAATCCCCCCTACTCATCACACATGGGAGGCTCTTGGGAAAGGATGATTGGAGTAGCCTGGCGGATCTTCGACTCCATGCTGCTACAGGAGCACGTCCATCTCTCCCATGAGGTCCTATGCACTTTCATGTGTGAAGTGTCTGCGATCATCAATAGCAGACCCCTTACTCCAGTGTCCACAGATCCAGACGCTCCCTTCTTGTTAACTCCCACAATGCTGCTCACACAAAAGGGTGCTGTGCTTCCTCCACCTGGAGACTTTTCAGACAAGGACCTCCACCAGAGCCAGTGGAGACAGGTGCAAGCCCTCGCGAGCACGTTCTGGACCCGATGGAGACGGGAGTACCTCCCTACGCTACAGAGTCGTCGCAAATGGGTTGGGGAACGCCGCAACCTGCAGCAAGGCGACGTCGTGCTGTTGAAAGACAACCAAGCTGCAAGAAACGAGTGGCCCCTGGCATTGGTCACAGCGACCTACCCAAGCCAGGATGGAAAGGTGCGAAAGGTCGAAGTGAAGACTGCAGCACAAGGGATACCAAAGACATTCCTGAGACCTGTCTCAGCAGTTATTCTTCTTCTGTCCAAAGAGGACCAAGTTAGCAAGTAAATAGTATAGTTGATAGTGGCATCATAGACGCCAGGCAGGGAGTGTTCTGCCTCCCAGGCAGTTTTGAAGTTTTGGCATTTTAGCGCCACCTTTAATGTGGTCAAATGTGGTATTGCAACAAAAATTAGAAATTAGGGAAGCAGGAAGTAGTTAAGCACATGCTCCTGTCTGTTAATGGAGAGGTCAGCTGAAGATGGAGCTGTCCTCTTATCCATCGCCATCCTTTTGATTTGAGCCTTAAAGAAGTATTGTCTGTAAGTAAAAAATGTCATTTACATGGATATCATTTAGTTTTGATAAATATTGACAGACATTTTTATGTTGATAGATTACCATCTAGATGTTTGTTAGTTACCACTGCTTAGCATAGGATATACTAATTGAACCATGCCAAGAGGACGTTTAAGATATCTGTACTTTATCTTCTCGTGTAATTCATGTAAATCTGGTTTAATATGCATGTTTAGTAATTGTAAAAGAAATTCATAGGACACTTTTCTGTTATTATTTTCAGTTTTACACCTTGTCTGACACCAAGAGTCTACATTAAACTTGGTGCTTGAGACGCTACATCCTGACTCTCGCGTTGATCATTCAGGGAGTTTGGCTGGCTGTCTAATATTGGTTATGAACACCATTAGGAGGGCAGTACAAACACAGCTGCAAATAGAAGTTTGTTCTCATTGGCTTTTTTGCTCAGTTTGACAAGAAGGATGTCAGTAAATTTCAATTGTCTCTGACAAAGTATTTTTTAAACAAGAAAAGTGGATTGATGTAAGACACATTCAGATCCATAAGTAAAACACAATATTAATTTATTTAAAAACCCTGTGGTGCATAGCGGTCACTACAGTGGACAGCTACTAAAAAGTAACTTTCTCTTTAATGCATTGATTTCTATGGTGAAATTGCATATCAGCCTCTAGAGTACACTCTGTTGCCATAGTCTATTGAGGTCAATTCAGTGGTAAGTCAATGTAACTGCATGTAAATTTCCTCTGAATCCAAGATGGCTGCTCAACAGCCACCCCTGCCAACCACTGCTGGAATATCTTGTCAATCCTTCTATACCGGAAGAGCTCCACTGGTAAAAAAAAAAATATGATGATATAGAGTAACATCTAGGGAAGGATATTATCTGTTTGGAATACAGGGAGTCCTCGGGTTACGACGTTGATCCGTTCTTAAGACGCGTCGTAACCCGAATTTCGTCGTAAACCGGATTTTGCCTTTGATCTTCCAACCAAAGCACCAATAACCTTTCCATCTCAATAATTAGACCACTACGATGCTTGTTTATCACTGCCGCTTTCATAGGAGCAGATCAGAGCCCACATCAGGTACTTCCGCCCACATTGGACACACACACGAGGCTGTCTTCTTCTCCCTACAACCACAACAGAGCGTATTCTTCCGCCGTGCGCCGCGCGCCGCGTGCGTTTGTTTACATCTTTTACCACGCTAAACCGTGTAAGACGGAATGACGCGTAATATATACATATTTTTTTTAATGGGGGCGCGTTCGTAACCACGAAACGTCGTAACCCGAGACCGTCGTAACCCGAGGACCCCCTGTATGAAATTTTTATGTCCAATATGTAGAAAAATTCAACTAACCATGTGTCCAGTAAAGTGGACATCATGCATCAACCAGTATATTTTTTAACACAAGTCATATAATTACTTCACTATTTCTTATGGCTGTTTTGGTTATAAGTCATATAATTGTTATATTTATAAGCTATTTGTTTAAAATATACATTTTTGTGCACATTAGCTGAAGTTTGAGTTACTATAATAATTATTTTATCATATTTTGTAGACTTCAAGCGCAGCAAAGAATAAGGCAGCCTACAGAATAGTAAAGGAAATTCCGTTCAGCTCCAGTGATGATGAGTGCAGTGACAGTGATGATGAGTGGCTGCCAGAGAAGAACAGAAACAGAGGAGCTGAGTATGATGGAGATACAGACAGTCAGGATACAGAAAGTGAGGATGATGAGGGGCAGGATGGTCAGCATGTTCAGGAAGCTGTGGAAGATGGGCATATGGCACCTGACCATACTCAAGACCGAAAAAACATCTGGAAAGTCCAAGACAATGACTTTGATGGAGACTTGCCTCCTTTTCTAGGAGAGTGGAAACTGAATGTGGAGGGAAGAGATCCCATAGATTTTTTCAGACATCTGTTTCCAGCAGATCTCATTGATTATATAGTGCACAACACCAACTTGTATGCTCTTCAGAAAGGGAAAGAAAATCTGGCAGTGACAGGAGAAGAAATGCAAAATTTTTTAGGGATCAATCTGATCATGGGGTACATTCGGTATCCTAGGGCACGAATGTACTGGTCTAGTGAGGATGGCCTTCGTCTTGGAATAATTGCAAATGCTATGTCTGTAAACAGATAGGAGCAAATCCTGAGATACCTGCACTTTGTGGATAACCTGACTTACCAGCCAGGGAACACAGATAAGCTCTTCAAAATAAGACCATTGCTAAGTGCACTTCAGGAGACATTCAAGGCAGCAGTAGACCCTGAAGAATTTCAGTCAGTTGATGAGCAGATTATTCCTTTCAAAGGTCTACTGTCCATCAAACAATACATACCAAAAAAGCACAAACCCTGGGGAGTCAAAGTGTGGGTGAGGGCAGGAACTTCGGGCTATATGCATAGATTTGAAGTGTACCAAGGTTCCGCAAGCAGTGGTCACATCAGTGGTTTGGGAATGGCTGGAGATGTGGTGATGTGTCTTTGTGATGACATAAAACACAAAAATCACAAGGTGTTTTTTGATAACTTTTTCTGCAGCGTTCCACTCATCGAGGCCTTGAAAGACCAAGGCATCTATGGCACAGGTACTTGCAGAGCAAACAGGCTGAAGGGAGCAAATCATAAACTCAAGAGTGAAAAACAACTGAAAGAAATGGGCAGAGGAGCTTGCTGTGTTGTCAGCAATAATGCAAACATCACTGTCACACGTTGGCTCGACAGTTCAGTCATCCACATGGTCTCGTCCTGTGCTGGCCAGTCCCCTGAAGATGTTGCCAACAGATGGGTCAAGAAGGAAAAAACGACGATGATGGTCCAAAAATCCTTCTCTGTGGCTCTTTACAATCAACACATGGGTGGGGTTGATCTTGTTGACCAATGTCTGGCAATGTACCCCCACAGACGTCGAAACAAGAGGTGGTACATCCGAGTGTTTTTTCATTTTTTGGATGTGACCATTGTAAATGCCTGGCGCCTCTACATGATGTCTGGTTTTGAAAAGATGAGACTCCTCCTCTTCAAAGCTTCTGTGGGTCGTGCACTGATAAATAGTGGCACCCTCCAGCAAAGCAAAAGAGGAAGACCCAGTGGGACTCTACAACCCGTGAAGCGGAGAGCAGTCACCAAAGTAGCTCGTGAGGTTAGGTTTGGCATAGGATATCATTGGCCCCAACTCACCGAGGTGAAAAATGCAAACAGGTGCCATGATGCTGCATGCACACGGAAGACCAAATACATCTGCATGCAATGCTGTGTGCCACTGTGCCCTGGATGCTTTGCAAACTTCCATACAGCCTAGCTGTGATGAACATAGAAATGTTGGGAGATGCAGAGACTAAAATATTAGTTCATGTTTTCTTCCAACATGCTAATATAAGGGTTTTGTAATACTATCCTGCATCTTTATAGAACTGTGCAGACTCACAATAGTGTTATTCCTGTTGGGGATGGTTTGTTATATTTAGGTGCTAGATTCACGGCTATGAGTGTCATTGGTTTCATATTCAGGCCTAAACATTGTTCCAGTGTAGAAATTTGTCAAAAAATGTTGAAATGTTTTTTAAAGCATAAAAAGAAACAAGGGTTTATGTATTTACAATAGAACACGAGTTAATTAATTTTACAGTAAGTTCATAATGTTTTATGTTGAGTGCTCAGGCGCATGTAGTCCACTGGATTGGACATGTTTGTAACTTTATGAAAAAATTATATTTTTTGAAAAAAATATTGTAAAATTTTTTTTCATGCCCTGTAAAGAATAAAAACACTTCAGAAAAAAATTTTGACCACGGCTTTCATAATTCATGCATCAGAGGGTTAAGCAGGTCGTTACTAACAGTTAAAGACTGAGACATGCAGAGACTGAGCAGCAGAAGTCAAACGTTTATTTAGTAACATTAACATGAACTGACACAAAGTGATTCAACAGATGAGATCAAATCACAAAGATAAAGTCATAAACATGTTTAAATCCTTTTAACAGTTGTATCTGTGGAGCTGTAGAGGAGGTGAGGAATGGAAACGACCCAACCTGTTGACCAGCATTTGGGTTAAGCAAAATGACCCAACTCTGTGAATATAACCCCCCCAAAAAATGAGCCAACAGCCCTAACACAACCACTGGGTAGAAACATAAGCCAGCAGTTTGTACAGAGTACAGATTGTCAGATAGGGTTAATCACTGACTACAGTATCTTCTATCTTCTGTCTGTCCTCAGTCTCTGTCTCTGTGGCCTGTCCCCTCACAGCTGTGGTCCTCTGGCCTCAGTCCTCAGCTCCTCCAGTCTCACACACCTGGATCTCACTAACAACGACCTCCAGGACTCAGGAGTGGAGCTGCTGTGTTCTGGACTGAAGAGCGCCCCCTGCAGACTGGAGACTCTCAGGTGAGGCGCTCCCATGATGCACTCTGCCCCCTTGTGTCCACATGAGTGTAATTGTGTGTCTTTAGGCTGTCTGGATGTCTGGTCTCAGAGAGGGGCGGGGCTGCTCTGGCCTCAGCTCTGAGCTCCGCCCCCTCCCACCTGAGAGAGTTAGACCTCAGCTACAACCATCCAGGACCCTCAGCAGAGCTCCTGACCGCTCTACGGGACCACTGCCCCCTGCAGTCTCTCAGGTGAGGGTCCTGGTTCAGTGGGTCTCTGGTCCATGGTGGGTCCAGGTCCTGGTCTCTGGTCTGGTCTAAACTGGACTTGTGTGTTTCAGGTTGGATCCTGCTGGAGAACAGTGGATGGTCCCAGGTCTGAGGAAGTGTGAGTCTCTGTATTTCATTCAGTTCATGGGGACATTAACATGATGGAACTTTATCACACTTTAAATCTTCACAGTTATAGAGGAAACATTAGTGTGATTTGAGCTCAAAATATGTAGACAGACTTGAGACATGATTGTTGTTGTTCACCATTATTACATCTTAAAATAGAAATTAAATAAAACAACTTTTCAGATTGTCAGGAACAGGAAGTGATGTCATGTGTTTGTGTCCTCAGATTCCTGTGGGTTCTCTCTGGATCCAAACACAGCTCACAGAAACCTCCAACTGTCTGAGGACAAACAGACAGTGACCTTTGTGACAGAGGAGCAGCAGTATCCAGATCATGAGGACAGATTTACAGACTTCCCTCAGGTCCTGAGCTGCACTGGCCTGAGGGGGCGCTGTTACTGGGAGGTGCAGTGGAGGGGGAGGGCTGAAATAGCAGTGAGTTACAGAAGAATCAGACGGAGAGGAGAGGGAGACGAGTGTCGGTTTGGACGCAATGATCAGTCCTGGAGTCTGAAGATTTATAATGGACATTACTATTTCCATCACAACAACAGACGCACAGACCTCTCCTCCTTCTCCCCTCCCTCAGGTCGAGTGTCTGTGTTCCTGGACTCTGAGGCTGGATCTCTGTCCTTCTATGAGGTCCTCTCTGGTGGAAAACTGCTCCACCTCCACACCTCCAGCTCCTCCTTCACTGAGCCTCTGTTTCCAGGGTTTACAGTGTGGGAGGAAGGTTCCTCTGTGTTGAGGAGGGTGTGGGGAAATTCCTCTGTGTCTGTAGTGGATCTGAGGAGAGCGCCTCCTGGTGGACATATGTGACTCTTTTTTGATATTATGATTCTTTCCATTAATCTGTCGTAAATCAGTGCAAAATGTAAAAAAACAAAACAAAAACACACAAGTCTGTACCACTCCACACAACTTTAAAAATGACAGTTACAGTGTTTTCATGTGTTTTGTCGTGTAAACAGCGTTTTTGTTCGTCAACGTCTTTGTCATGTGAGCCTTCTCAAAGGTGCACATACAGCCGGGAGTTTCTGCTCAACATTAGCGGAAACAACGCTACAAACAACTTGTACGTCGAAGGGCTACGGGACACACTCAAAAACAACGGCCTGCTCCGGGAGCTCTCACCACCACCACCGACCCCCACTCCTAGACCTCGCCAACCTCACAAGCGGCGTGAGAGGAAACAGAAGCGGGGTAAATGCGGAGGCGCCCGGAACAGGCTAATGGCTAACCTGCACAAGCCGGCGCTCTCCACCATCGTACTGGCTCATGTACGCTCGCTGGATAATAAACTGGACCACGTACGTTAACGTCTGGTTACGCTAAAGTCAGTGAGAGACAGTTGTGTCCTTGTATTCGTGGAAACATGGCTCAATAGCAGCATCCCCTCCGGCGCCATACAACTTGATCAGCTAGCATGCTACTGGGCGGGCAGATCGCTCCTCGAAGGAGGTAAGTCTTGAGGTGGAGGACTCTGTTTATATAAACAATGCCTGGTGTTGGGACGCTGTCGTGGTCTGTAAACACTGTTCACCCCTGCTAGAGACGATGATCATCAAGTGCAGATCGTTCTACCTGCCGAGGGATATCACAGCCGTACGACTCGTTGCTGTTTATATCCCTCCGAGCTCCACTAACAACAACAGGACCGAGGCACTTAACAAACTGTACCAGCACGTGAGTGAGCAGCAAACGTCTGGCAGTTCTGGCAGGCTTTTTCAACCAGGCAGACCCAAAGTGTTTCATTTGGAGTCACAAAACCCTTTTGAAATTTAAAATGAAATAACACTGCAAATAACGGCTTTTTTTTTAACCTTTGTGCCATAGAATTACATTTTGAAAATGAACAAACTAAAATAAAATACATTTTAATTAAATACAGTGGTCCCTCGCAGTTTCGCTGATTTTTTTTTATAGTGTATCAACACGTATTGTGTTCTGCATCCTGACTGGCTAAAGGACTGTAGACCTTTGTCTTTCTCCTCCATGTCTCCTGTACAGAATGTGTTCAGTTTGCCAAATTTATTTAAATGTTCGATCACAAGCAGTGTGACTCTGAAGCAGTGAGGACTGAGCGGTCTGGCATTTGGGCACATGCCAGAAGGGCCGAGGCTGTGCTCTATTTCGGATTTGCTCTATTACGGATTTCAGGAAGTAGTGGCAGTGTTTCCGCATAGCGAACTGGTGTGTACACGCAATATAAAGCTGACTACTTCACGGATTTTGCCTATAGTGGGTTATTTTTACAACATAACCCCCACAATAAACGAGGGACCGCTGTACTGAGCCGCATCAGAGGGATCAAAGAGCCGCATGCGGCTCCAGAGCCGTGGGTTGCTGACCCCTGCTCTAGGAAGATCGCACAGCACTTCCATGACAGCAGAGACACGCAGAGTCTGGGGCAGGGGATACAGACCATAACGGACTACAAGCCAACGCCACAGACTGCCGACAGCTCCACCTCCCTGGTCAACGAGCTAAACGTGTGCTTCGCTCGCTATGAGGCACACAATAGGAACCCCGGCACAGAAGACTCCACCCCGTCCCGGTGACCAGCTGCTGACACTGTCCCCGGACAGCATGAGGCAATCCCTCTGTAGGATCAACGCATGCAAAGCTCCGGGACCGGACAACATCCCTGGTCGTGTACTGAGAGACTGTGCTGCGGAACTCACAGAGTCTAACCACTTGACCGATGATGCAATCCGCAAACAGCCCTCCAGTCAGCCCCTACACACCTGGACCCCAGAGACTCATATGTTAGAATGCTGTTCATTGATTTCAGTTCAGCATTCAACACAATTGTCCTCCAGCAACTCATAATCAAACTAGACAAGCTGGGAATCAACACCTTGATGTGCAACTGGCTGCTGGATTTCCTAACAGGAAGACTGCAGACAGTACGGGTCGGCAGCAACACCTCCAGCACCATCACATTAAATGCGGTTCTCCTCAAGGATGTGTGCTGAGGCCCCTCCTCTTCACTCTTCTGACCCACGACCCACAAATGCCAAATCTGCAAAATATTTCATCTGTTCCTCCTTAATGAAAATGATGCAGCTGTGTCAGGTTTAAGGATGCAAAAGTGATGCACAGGATCAGCTGGCTTCACATAATCACTCAGAACAAAATCAAATAACATAGAACAGTGATGAGATAAGTGCATCCCCTACCAATACATTGTCAATAGATAAATTACTTGAAATTACAAAATCTAATGCATGGGTCTTCAACGTTTTTCAGGCCAGGGACCCCCAAACAGATGGCGAACTGGGCCAGGGACCCCCTACTATATACATGGCATAGAATTGTTTTTTATATTAAATTTAGCTTAGTGTCATGTATAAACATTGCTACTCTGTTATGGTACATCCAATACAAGGAAATAATACACAGGTTAATACTGTATTTTACACTATAAAATATAAAATTTTATTATTTTAAAGTGAAATCAAAAGATTTTGCGACCCCCCTGCAGTACCTCCGTGACCCCCCTAGGGGTCGCGACCCCCCTGTTGAAGACCTCTGATCTAATGTATGGCTATGTAACTGGGTAGGTCTGCTTACATGTTGCATGAAGTTAAAGGGATATGCCACCCCCAGGTCAAATTTGGGCATCTCCCCACAGTCCAGAGACTAAAATAAGTGGTGGAAAGCGTTTTCCTGCTCACCCAGCCATTGTCCGAGCCTGTCGCCACTGACCGCCGCGGTATCTGCAGCTACTCCGCCTTAGACTGGAGTCTAACGGCGCCAGAGAAAGATTTCGGCCAAAAGGAATTAATTTGCTCGATGCGTTTCCCAATTACTTTATGTGTAGTGCGCATTCATATCGAGTGCAAATAAATGTGCAAATCAACACGGAGAGCTTGCCTTGGTCATTTTGGGTGGGAACTATTTTACAGTGCGGAAGAATACAGTCGAATCACGTACCACGTTGTGCAACAGGGGAACTCCCTTCCCGGTGCGTAACTGGGATTCCCCTGTCAGCGTGCTGCGTGATCCAAGATCCACTATTAAGTGCTCTACAGTTAAAATCTTGTTTCAGGTTGGCCTGACAGAGCATGTTGTTGTTGTTTATTTTTTAGTAATTTTTGTTGTTTAATTGTACTACTTGTGTGTGGAATTATAGAGATAAAACATATAACTGAGGTGCAGTTTCGTCATCCAGCCCTGGACCAAAGCCCTCTGAAAAACCCTGGAAAATATAATTGACGCCCCCTAGTTTAGAATAACTGATCACTGATGGATGTGCAGTCAAAATGGCAGGAGCCAGGTCTGTGGAGGGTAAAACCGTGATCAGAAAACTTTCAGGCTGGTTTATAACTAATAATAGCTCTTGGTAATCTGACATTTAAAGAAGACACTTTCTCTGCTATAGCTCTGACATACACATTTTTCATTCTGTTAACTTCCATTGATTTCTGGTTCAAAATTGTGGACCATTTGACTGATTTGAATATTTTTCGAATATTGTTAAGCACATCTTTTTCCACTGACGGCATCCACATATATGTTGTACACTCAACAAAAATATAAACGCAACACTTTTGTTTTTGCTTCCATTTTTCCTGAGATAGACCCAAAGATCCAAAATTCACTCCAGATACACAGCACTACCATTTCTCTCAAACATTGTTCACAAATCTGTCCAAATGTGTGACAGCGAGCACCTCTGCCCCGCCGAGACAATCCACCCCACCTCACAGGTGCGCCACATCAAGATGCCGATCCGACATCATGACCAGTGCACAGGTGCGCCCAGACTGCCCACAATAAAAGGCCACCCCGAAATGTGCATTTTTTTTGCTTTATTGGGGGTCTGGGGACTCAGAACCAGTCAGTATCTGGTGTGACCACCATTTGCCTCATGCAGTGCAACACATCTTCTTCGCATAGAGTTTTTCAGATTGTCAGTTGTGGCCTGTGGAATGTTGGTCCACTCCTCTTCAAAGGCTGTTATGGACGAAGAACACAGGTGCATTTTATTGATGGCATTTTGAATGCACAGAGATACCGTGATGAGATCCTGAGGCCCATTGTTGTGCCATACATCCATGAACATCACCTCATGTTTCAGCAAGATAATGCACGGCCCCATGTTGCAAGGATCTGTACACAATTCCTGGAAGCTGAAAATGTCCCAGTTCTTGCATGGCCAGCATACTCACCGGACATGTCACCCATTGAGCATGTTTGGGATGTGCTTGAGCGGCGTGTACGACAGCGTGTACCAGCTCCCACTAATATCCAGCAACTTCGCACAGCCATTGAAGAGGAGTGGACCAACATTCCACAGGCCACAACTGACAATCTGATAAACTCTATGTGAAGAAGATGTGTTGCACTGCATGAGGCAAATGGTGGTCACACCAGATACTGACTGGTTCTGAGTCCCCAGACCCCCAATAAAGCAAAAAAAAAAAAAAATGCACATTTCGGGGTGACCTTTTATTGTGGGCAGTCTGGGGTGCACCTGTGCACTGGTCATGATGTCGGATCGGCATCTTGATGTGGCGCACCTGTGAGGTGGGGTGGATTGTCTCGGCGGGGCAGAGGTGCTCGCTGCCACACATTTGGACAGATTTGTGAACAATGTTTGAGAGAAATGGTAGTGTTGTGTATCTGGAGTGAATTTTGGATCTTTGGGTCCATCTCAGGAAAAATGGGAGCAAAAACAAAAGTGTTGCGTTTATATTTTTGTTGAGTATATAAATCACCCATGTTCATTTGTTAAGCAGGTGCAGTACAGTTTTTGGACTTTTGTTTAGTATAGTCCTTTTAAAGACACCCAGATTCATATTGTATTGTTCATTCACTTCATGCTCCCCATTTTCAGGTTCACTTGTTGTCTCATGCCAATCTGATAATTCTTGCAGTACATGTGTAATAGTAATGTAAAAACTATATGCATTATTTATTTGTTTGTACGTTAGTTGGAGTAGCTGGTTCAACAAAATAAGGACTCACTCATGAAGAGGCCATACCTGCTTGTCAAAGCCTGATCTCGTCAGATCTCAGAAGCTCAGCAAGGCAGGGCCTGGTTAGTACTTGGATGGGAGACCAGTGGGAATTCCAGGTGCCACAGGGGGGCGCCAGTTGCAAAAACGGCCGTGTCCTTAGGCAAGACACTTCACCCACATTGCCTAGTATGAAAGTGGAGTGTGCGTGAGTGTTGGAGGTGGTCAGAGGGGTTGATGGTGTAGATTGGCAGCCTTGCTTCCGTCAGTCTGCCCCAGGGCAGCTGTGGCTACAATAGTAGCTTACCACCACCAAGTGTGGAGTGAATGAACAATGAACTGTAAAGCGCTTTGGGTGTCATGAAAGGTGCTATGAATTATTATCAGCAAATACTGAGCCATGATGGACAGCGGGTGAGTTCAGACTGACACGGACAGTTCTGCTTTTACCATAAGAGCTCAAAAAAAGCATGAAACTTTCCATGCAGCAAATAGCGCATTCAGAAATACTAGTGCAAAGGGGATATCTGTTTTGTGCTGTTCAAAGTGACAAACCTTAGACACAGAGACCTTACACCTTGACCACTGGCTCACACCTAGTGAGTAAATGACACGCACCTTTTTACCTTTTTTTTAATACACAAAACTCAATATGATTTAATAATACTTTACTGTTATGTTTCCTCATTCATAAAAATATAATACAGAGATTCACATTTACAATCATTTACTTGGAAATAATCATTGGTCAATTTTGAGAACATTTTGAATGAAATATAATAAATGTCCATTGCTGTATATTACAAATTAAACAAAACTACAGCATAATTATCCATTTAAAAAGATAGAAATCTCACAGCATTCTACAAAACAAAACACGACATTCCATTCGGCTCACACACATGTATTAAGTAATACTGCCCTGTCTATTTTTTATAATGTCTGCTTCTACTTCAGTTTTCAATCAATTTCATTGATTTCACATCTGCTCCCCTGCCCCACACCCTCCCTCCTTATCGCCAAAGAAAAAAACACCATATGTTACCTATCCAATTGTTTTATGTCATTACACGTTGTGTATAATTGTCATTGATTGTATTGCATTTTTTCCACTCTGTATCTCCCAGTCGGCGGCGCGCACAAGCGCAGTGGCCCCTCCCCTATCCGCTCGATCACTGTCCTGCCTGGTTAGTGGGGAAACAAAATTTCAAATTACTTTATGTACATGTACATATGTTTTTTTGTCAATAAAGGAAACTATGACTATGACTATGAAAGGGGGATTCCAAAGCTTAAAATGTGCCGTGTTCAGTCAAGCTTTGTAAGGAATCGTATCAATACGGTACACAGCTAGTTCTAGTTAAAGGGACAGTCTGCATGACCATTTCCACAGTAATGTAATCTCGATGAGGTTTTTGCTGCAGATGGATGTCACTGACGATAATAACAACAATGACGGCCAAAGAATCATATTTCTTCATACAACATATAAACATTTATTTGTGTTATTAGAATGAACACTGGAGATGAATGTGTTCTGCACAATGGGGGTTGTCTCTCTGTGGAATGTGTGAGAGGAAGGATCTGGTTCTGGTCGGAGAGTGTTCTGTGGGGGAGGGGAAGACTTGAGGAAGGGAAGATTGCGCGGCTGCAGCAGAAGAATGTGTGTGTGCTGGGTAAGTTGTATGTAGTTGTATGCACCAGGGCAGAAATTTGGACCCAGAGCTCTGCATTATACAAAGCCTTGGAAGTGTTATAGGTGAATAAATAATAACAATAAAGCAAGGGAATGACTTATAAGTCGTTCCCACAAGTTATAAAGCGTGGAAACGACTTATAAGGCGTGTGCATGAGTTATAACCCGGGTGCACGGGTTTTTAAAAGGTGAGGGAACGTCTTAAAACGTGTTCCCTCGGTTTATATCCAAGGCGTCGTTCCCTCAACTTATTAAAATATTCCCACAATATCCTTGTACCTCATTGCCTACACACACACGTACACACAGGCTGTAGCTCACTATGGTAGCTCCGGAAATACTAGACGCTATTTTATTATATTTTAATATTGGGCTCAGATACACAGAAATCCTCCATGCACTTGCATCCCAACATGGCTTTATTGTAAGTCTGAGACACCTGAAGAGAGTTCTGAGAGAGAATGGGCTTCACAGTCGTAGTTTTTCTGACCTAATAACGACTATAGATTTCATCAGCAGCCAACTAAACAGCCAAGGTCACCTCCACGTGTACCGCTGGATGCACACAAAGTGCTTGGAACATGGCATTCAGGCAAAAAAAAGAGGATGTACGGATTATCTTTAAACTACTGGACCCAGAGAGTGTTGCGCTACGCTGTCGTCATAGACTTCAGCGCAGACACTACTTTGCCAAAGGACCCAATTTCATTTGGCATGTCGATTCTTATTTTATTTTATTTTTTTTTCGTTGCATTTATATAGCGCCTTTCATGACATGCCTTGTCATCCCAAAGCACTCCACAGTTCACCGTTCATTCACTCCACACTTGGTGGTGGTAAGCTACTTTCTGTAGCCACAGCTGCCCTGGGGCAGACTGACGGAAGCGAGGCTGCCAATCTGCGCCATCGGCCCCTCCGACCACCTCCAACACTCACGCACACTCCACTTTCATACTAGGCAATGTGGGTGAAGTGTCTTGCCTAAGGACACAGCGACAGTTTTTTGCAACTGGCGCCCCACTGTGGCACCTGGAATTCCCAGCGGTCTCCCATCCAAGTACTAACCAGGCCCTGCCTTGCTTAGCTTCTGAGATCTGACGGGATCAGGCTTTGACAGGCAGGTATGGCCACAGACAAACTAAAACTGTTCGGAATCTGCATAAACGGATGCATAGACGGGTTTTCCCGTAGGATCGTCTGGCTGAAAGCCGCACACACAAGTAGTAACCCGCGAGTGATTGGCAGTTTCTATGTGGATGCAGTGGAGAGGTTAGGTGGATGCCCGAGAATCGTATGAACTGATTTTGGAACTGAGAATGTGACAAGACATCCAGAAGTTCTTCAGGCGTGACGGAGAAGACGACAGGGCAGGGGACCGAAGCTACATCTACGGGGCCAGCGCTGCAAATCAACGTATTGAGTCTTGGTGGGGCCAGTTGCGTAGACAAGGCGCTGAATACTGGATCGAGTTCTTCGGAGAGCTGAAAGACGAGGGACTATTTGGTGGTGAATTCCTGGACAAGGCATTGGTCCAATTGTGCTTTAAAAATGTGTTCGCCGTGTTTATGCACAGACTGATCAACTGTCTGTGACAGACAGACATAGACACACAGACAGACAGCACCTGCTATTCACCTATTAGCCTATATCTGTTGGTGACATATCCTCGGATCTCCATAAATAAATAGGCTACTCACCGCATTATAGTCCAACTCACCGTTGTGACAAGGGTAGCCTACTCTGCAATCACAGTTACAGACAGAGCTTAAAAGTAGGCCTAGTTAATTTTCTGCATTTTTTATTTTATTGATGCATTTTATTGATGAGCCGGTCTCGGCATCGGCATCATTGGGTTCATGATCATGGAGATGGTCCCCGGGCGCAGTAATGTGCTGCCCACTGCTCCTAACAACAGGATGGGTTAAATGCAGAGAAGAATTTCTCCTGTGTGAGATCAATAAAGTTGCTTCTTCAATGTGAAGAATCCATGCGCTCTGCATTTGGAACCCTCACCCTCCGTCAAACGTTCCTTACTGCAGTACCTTGTGACGAAGATGTTTTTGACCTGTCTATAACCATAATGGATGAGCTGAATTTGAGTTTTCCCAATGACAGACACCAGGCTGTAGAACTATACATGGCACTCAGAGATGCTATCCGCTTGCAGATGAACGCATAGACCAAGTTATGATTTATTATATTCTGAGATTCATGCTTTGGAAGTAGGCATGCTTTGGTGAATTCATCTCAAAGTTCATCTCAAAATTTGCCCTATTGTCATTCTTCTGTGTTCTCTCTCTCTCTCTCTCTCTCTCTCTCTCTCTCTCTCTCAGACGCATCCTCAGACAAGCTCCCCACGTGACGTGTGTGGGTACGTGCAGCCACCAAAATCACTACTGTTTGGAAGTAGGCCTATAGAACTCGAATTGCTCAGTCAATTCCCCATGGGATTCGGTGATGTTGTTATTTGTAAACAAGAAAATGGAAAAAATAAAGACTACATGTGCTATTTATGTTGTAAATAGCACATGTATGGGTTTATGTTGTAATGCTATTTCAATCAAGCAAGCAACTGTTTCATTTTACTTGGCGTAGTAGGTAAAATGTGTAATTATGTTATTGGATTAGCAGTGGCCTCGCTTCAGCACCACGGAGAGCACCATAACCAAAACAGCACTAGAGTGATAAAGTTTGATTTCATGTTTGTAATTTTATGTTATACAGCAAGACGTTCCCTCACCTTTTAAAGACCTGTGGGCACGCCTTATAAGTCGCTCTCACGCTTTATAAGTCGTTCCCACGCTTTATAAGTTGTTCCCACGCTCTATAAGTCGCTCTCACGCTTTATAAGTCGTTCCCACGCTTTATAAGTTGTTCCCACGCTTTATAAGTCGTTCCCACGCTCTATAAGTCGCTCTCACGCTTTATAAGTCGTTCCCACGCTTTATAAGTCGTTCCCACGCTTTATAAGTTGTTCCCACGCTCTATAAGTCATTCCCACGCTTTATAAGTCGCTATGTTATTTTATTTATTCACCTATGACACTTCCAGGGCTCCGTAGTATTAGAAATATTTTGGGGGAAATAAACGTCTGGTAAATTTGAACATTTTTGAATCTTTTCTCTTGATAGAACACACAATATACAACACTACACATAATACTCACTCATATAGACAGTTGGAATATCAATAAAATGTAACAGTTGACGTTATATACCATATACAGTTTAAAGGTTCTTTGTAAATATTGGGGGTATAAATTACAACACCTTTTCATTCAGTACTGGTGGATGCGATCATAGACGTCAGTTGCTCTGTTCTAAAATCAAATAAAAAAAACAAAAACAGAAAAAACAGACATTAATTAAAGAGTGATACAGACAGTTGGCAAGATTGCAGTGATTCCCTTTGTTAAAAAGACTACGGAGCCCTGGAAGTGACATAGGTGAATAAATAAAATAACAAGGTGTGGGAACAAGTTAACAAGGTGTGGGAACGAGTTATAAGGTGTGGGAACAACTTATAAGGTGTGGGAACAACTTATAAGGTGTGGGAACAACTTATAAGGTGTGGGAACAAGTTATAAGGTGTGGGAACAAGTTATAAGGTGTGGGAACAAGTTAACAAGGTGTGGGAACGAGTTATAAGGTGTGGGAACAACTTATAAGGTGTGGGAACAAGTTAACAAGGTGTGGGAACGAGTTATAAGGTGTGGGAACAACTTATAAGGTGTGGGAACAAGTTATAAGGTGTGGGAACAACTTATAAGGTGTGGGAACAACTTATAAGGTGTGGGAACAACTTATAAGGTGTGGGAACAAGTTATAAGGTGTGGGAACAACTTATAAGGTGTGGGAACAACTTATAAGGTGTGGGAACAACTTATAAGGTGTGGGAACAACTTATAAGGTGTGGGAACAACTTATAAGGTGTGGGAACAACTTATAAGGTGTGGGAACAACTTATAAGGTGTGGGAACAACTTATAAGGTGTGGGAACAACTTATAAGGTGTGGGAACAAGTTATAAGGTGTGGGAACAACTTATAAGGTGTGGGAACAACTTATAAGGTGTGGGAACAAGTTATAAGGTGTGGGAACGACTTATAAAGCATATATATACCTCGTTGCCTACACACGTACACACAGGCTGTAGTTCACCGCGGTAGCTCCGGAAATACTAGGCGCTATTTTATTATATTTTAATATTGGACTCAGATACACAGAAATCCTCCATGCACTTGCATTCCAACATGGCTTTATTTTAAGTCTGAGACACCTGAAGAGAGTTCTGAGAGAGAATGGGCTTCGCCGTCGTTTTTCTGACCTAGGAACGACTATAGATTTCATCATCAGCCAACTAAACAGCTAAATTCAATTAAATAGTTGTCATTGAATGAATGTTGTGTTAATATGTGAACAAACACAACACAATAAAAAACAGATACTATATGTTTTATACAGCAAACCCTTTCAACAATAAAACTTTATTTCAGTTAAATTATTTCAGCTAAATAAACAATTCAACAATACTTTCAATGTGAAGGCAATATTCATTATATAACATCCGTGACTCTTCCCGTCTGTGTTTCCATCTGTAGATTGTTGCTTACGACAGAAAGCCTCTATTAGAGGGTTGAAGTTCTCCATACCCCTAAAGAAAAGAAACAAGTTACAAACCAAGTTTAACCATTTTTATGATTTTGTAACTATATAAATGTATTACATTATATATAGGCTACAAAAGCCTATATAGCACAATTGATCATTTCAACGGCCCAAATTAGAGCACAGCCAGCACTAAAGATGAGGGATGTGTTTCCCACTTAAGTACTACTTAAGACTATTAGTACTTAAGTTCACACGTAACATCATTGGAGAGTCTACCGAGCGTTTCCCGAAACCATCTTAGCTAAGAATCATCGTAGGATCACACGTAACTCTAAGTGTGGTCTGGAGTAGTCTTAGAGTAGTCTTAGCGTGAGCTAAGATTGATCTTAACCCTTAAATGGTTTATGTGCACCAGGAGGTACATACATTTTAACACTCTATAAAGAGGCATTATAAAAAGTTTTCCCCAAATACAGTTATCATTTATCAAAAGTCTGATGTGTTGGTAGTGTGTGGGCCGTCGTTTCTTTCAGGTCGGTCACATTTGAAGATGGATGCCATTTTTTTAAACCATATGATGTAACAAATGCATAAAATCCATAAATTCCTTCATAGAACTATAATATTAACATAAAGTATTGTTTATGGACAAAGCTGGAACTTTGTTATGAAGAAAAAAAATGTCAAAACTTGTTTATGGAGTCAGTTACATCACCTTAAAATGCATGTATCCCACAGGATACATTGACCAGTTAGGGTTAATGTATGCATGTACAGTATCTATGCAATTTTGTATGGGATTATACAAATTGGCCTAAAACATCATGGTAAGCTTACATGCAGTTCAGAGGGGATGTTACTAGTGTGTATAATATGTCATTTTAATCATTTATTTCCCCAAATGGTATTATAGTTTGACAATTTTATGGAGAAGAGTAGACAACAGGAAATGAATGTAATTGAGGACTTCCCTGCTAGTGCATCAGATTCAGCAATATAATATAATATAATATAATATACATACTGTAGCTATATACACTCAACAAAAATATAAACGCAACACTTTTGTTTTTGCTCCCATTTTTCCTGAGATGGATCCAAAGATCCAAAATTCACTCCAGATACACAACACTACCATTTCTCTCTTGTTCACAAATCTGTCCAAATGTGTGACAGCGAGCACCTCTGCCCCGCCGAGACAATCCACCCCACCTCACAGGTGCGCCACATCAAGATGCTGATCCGACATCATGACCAGTGCACAGGTGCGCCCCAGACTGCCCACAATAAAAGGCCACCCCGAAATGTGCATTTTTTTTTTTTTTTTGCTTTATTGGGGGTCTGGGGACTCAGAACCAGTCAGTATCTGGTGTGACCACCATTTGCCTCATGCAGTGCAACACATCTTCTTCACATAGAGTTTATCAGATTGTCAGTTGTGGCCTGTGGAATGTTGGTCCACTCCTCTTCAAAGGCTGTTATGGACGAAGAACACAGGTGCATTTTATTGATGGCATTTTGAATGCACAGAGATACCGTGATGAGATCCTGAGGCCCATTGTTGTGCCATACATCCATGAACATCACCTCATGTTTCAGCAAGATAATGCACGGCCCCATGTTGCAAGGATCTGTACACAATTCTTGGAAGCTGAAAATGTCCCAGTTCTTGCATGGCCAGCATACTCACCGGGCATGTCACCCATTGAGCATGTTTGGGATGTGCTTGACCGACGTATACGACAGCGTGTACCAGCTCCCACTAATATCCAGCAACTTCACACAGCCATTGAAGAGGAGTGGACCAACATTCCACAGGCCACAACTGACAATCTGATAAACTCTATGCGAAGAAGATGTGTTGCACTGCATGAGGCAAATGGTGGTCACACCAGATACTGACTGGTTCTGAGTCCCCAGACCCCCAATAAAGCAAAAAAATGCACATTTCGGGGTGTCCTTTTATTGTGGGCAGTCTGGGGCGCACCTGTGCACTGGTCATGATGTCAGATCGGCATCTTGATGTGGCGCACCTGTGAGGTGGGGTGGATTGTCTCGGCGGGGCAGAGGTGCTCGCTGTCACACATTTGGACAGATTTGTGAACAATGTTTGAGAGAAATGGTAGTGTTGTGTATCTGGAGTGAATTTTGGATCTTTGGGTCCATCTCAGGAAAAATGGGAGCAAAAACAAAAGTGTTGCGTTTATATTTTTGTTGAGTATAACTGCTTATTTGACCAAATTCATCACATAAAACAAGGATGTCCTGCAGGAGCTAGCATGGAGATTTAACATCACAGACGGCACTCTTTGTTTAACAGTAGGCCTACCTTCAATGCAAAATGAGTATGCTAGTATGAAGTATGAAAAATGCATAACTTAATTACCGTTCTGTTGTGGAAGTCCGTAAAGAAGAGTTCCATGGATGTGCGCCTTCCTTCTGCATCTTTCGTTGCACACGTTGCACATGTCATTCCCAGTTCCACATCATGGAAAGTCACGCCTTGGATATAAACCGAGGGAACGCGTTTTCACGCATTATAATCCGTGCACACGGTTTATAACTTTGTAACTCGTGCGCGCGCTTTGTTAAGTCGTGCGCGCGCTTTGTTAAGTCGTGCGCACGCGTTGTTAAGTCATGCGCACGCGTTGTTAAGTCGTGCGCACGCGTTGTTAAGTCGTGCACACGGCTTATAACTTTGTAACTCGTGCGCACGCGTTGTTAAGTCGTGCGCACGCGTTGTTAAGTCGTGCACACGGCTTATAACTTTGTAACTCGTGCGCGCGCCTTGCTAAGTCGTGCGCGCGCTTTGTTAAGTCGTGCACACGCGTTGTTAAGTCGTGCGCACGGCTTATAACTTTGCAACTCTTGCGCGCGCCTTGTTAACTCGTGCGCACGCGTTGTTAACTCGTGTGCGCGCCTTGTTAACTCGTGCGCACGCGTTGTTAACTCGTGTGCGCGCCTTGTTAAGTCGTGCGCACGCGTTGTTAACTCGTGCGCACGCGTTGTTATTTTATTTATTCACCTATGGCCCTTCCAGAGCACGGTAAAAGACAAATGTATAAAGTTACAATAAATAAAGGATAGTTTACTTTTTCACAAATTCAACATTTCGCTAAGAATCTCACCTCAGTTTGACAAATTTGGTTAATTTTCGAATTTTCTGCAAATGAATATCCCTAACAGGTTTGTAGGTATTCAGGACCCCTTACCAGAGGCATGTATGTTCCTGTATCCTCCACTTGCTCATAACCATCTTCAGTTTCAATCTCCACTGTGTCCATTGTCCTCAAATCTGTTGGAAATGGACACGTTTAACTGAATCTGATCCAAAAGCAAATATTTTAAAAAGTACACGCTGTTATCTTAACCTGGTGTTTCTGCCTGGTGAGCTGTAAGGAAAAACAGACAACAGAGATTAAGAAAAGTATTTAAATGTAGATTTAACACATTCTACAGTCAGTCGTTCATTTGGCTTCTATCCACCAAAAGGTTAACGGTACTTACCCTGAAGACGTTTGCCTAAAGAAAGAAATCATCAGCATCAGATCAAGTATCAGAAGATGCTTGGTCCAGTGGACAGTGACAGCTAACTGCAGTTTCATGGTTGGACTTATTTGCTAATTTCTACATATTGTTGTCTGTTGTGTAAGCAACTTTCCAGCCATTTGTATACCTGTCTTCTTATATCATAATTATTACATTTTGCCAACAAAATATTGTTATTCCACGTGTCAAATGCTTTCTGTAGGTTCAGAAAAACACTGACTATGTTCATCAAAAATCAATGAAAATAGATGAATAAGCACAGTAGAAGATGATCTGTTACTATTTTACAGTTATATGTTTGGTTTACACACACACACACACACACTCCTCCTTTTCTTGGGTGGTCAACGGGAAACAATTAAATTATATTACACTGATCTTTCAGTGCAGTCCGTAATTGTATTAATATTTACATATAGGCTTGTGCAATTAAAATGAATAAGAGAAAAAGTAATACAGTGGTACCTCACCTTACGAAAGACCCAACAAGTTACGAAACGCCTTCACGTTAAATTTTGGTCTCTAGATACGAAAGAAAATTCAAGTTACGAAACGCGAAATCTCAAAAATTCAAATAATGCGCGCTCAGCCACACACATTATACGCTTTTCTCAGACTGGATTTAAACTTTTCCCACATTTGTCTCTCGTTTAAACACTCAAACTTTCATAGATTTTCAACAAAATGTATTAATAGTGAAGCGTGGGGGGAAGGGGGAGGGCGGTGTGTGTGCGCGCGGACACGTGTGTGATAGCGCAGCATGACCCGGCGCGGCGCTGCGAGCACGAGACCCGTGCTCAAACTGTGCCTCCTCTAGACCAGGTCTAAACCAGGTCTAAACCAGGATTAAACCAGGATTAAACCAGGATTAAACCACCGCGTCTCTTGCCTGCGTTCGTTCATGCGCTCGGACTGCGTGCCGTCCCGAGGGGAGGCACATCCCTCCCCTCTTCGCTGCTCGCCTCAGCCGTGACTCGTGAGGTACACCGGCAGAGCTAGCACCAAACCAGGAAATAGACCCGCACGCGGTGGTTTAATCCTGGTGTCCAGTCCTGGTTTAGTCCAGGTTTAGTCCTGGTCCAGTCCAGGTATAGACCTTGTTTAGACCTGGTTTAGTCCACGTTTAGTCCTGGGTCTACAGTCTCTTAGCCAATCAGGACCCAGAACACAGTGTTACACTATAAAAAAAGTTACATTATAAAAAAAACTTGGAACGGGGCCTTGGAACGAATCAGGCTTTTTCCATTGAAATAGCTACTCAACTTACGGAAAATTCACGTTACGAAACCACTTCTGGACGAATTAATTCTGTAAGGTGAGGTAACACTGTATTTAACTCAACATTTTATTTAAATTAAAAAATACAGGGAAACGGAGTGAATCATCAAACAGAATTTAAAACAACAACAAAGCCTTACCACTTGAACAGTAGTTGGTTGACACTGGTGCAGAGGTGTCCAAACTGCTGACGTCAGCAGAACACTAAAGATATAAAATGTTACACTCAAAAGGCCGGTTAAAGACAGAAAGAAAAAACAAATAAGTAATAAATAATACATAAGTAGCTATATCTTAGTCTTGACCACAATGGAAAGTATCAAGCAAACGTTGTTATTAAGTTTAAGGTTACGTTTGCTCATGACCAAGATCAGATCAGATGCAAAAGGTCGAGTTGAGTCTCCTCCACAGGGGGGCTGGGTGCTCCCTGAGAGAAAGAGAGAGTTCTGCTCATCCCACCAGGAGGGAGACACTGGAGGGACTATGGCTGTGTCCCATTCCTCTGTCTTACCCCTTCGTCTTACCCCTACCCCTTGGTTTTGCTCGTTCATGTGAGGGCGAGAGGTGTCCCGATTCTAATTTTGATCAAGGGCTCGGGCCACGACCTCGGGCTACATACCCCTTGAAACGAAGTAAACTCTCGACCAGACTTGAAATGAAGGGGTACGACTACAAGCTCAGGCAGGTTTTGGGATCAGGATGGCAGCGTCACATCGACCAGCCGAGGAGTCTCATAAATGTATTTTCAGCAGTTGTAATTATCGATTAACAGTTTAGCAGATTTACAATTATGACGTTACTTTTAGTGAACGGTTGTTGCGGTTTTAACTGTAGTGATGTCTGTTTAACCGACGTTATCGTTTTCATCGAACTTTCATGTATAAACAAGCCAGTTTTTTTGTCGAGCTGAGGTACCCAGTCCAATCCAACTTTATTTCTATAGCACATTTTATGAACAGAAACAGTTTCCAAAGTGCTGCACAGTGTTTGGTAAAATCAATAAAATGTAATAAAAACATTACTAAAATAGCAATAAATAAAGTGATAATAATAAAATAACTAAAAACAAAAGCAATTCTAAAAAACACAGAGGAGCACACAACTCACGCGGTATTAAAAGCCAGAGAATAAAAGTGGATCTTAAGACGAGACTTAAAACTCTCCAGTGTGGGGGCTGTTTTGACATGAGGGGGCCGAGCGTTCCATAACTTAGGGCCAACCACAGAGAAAGCCCTGGGCCCCCGAGTTTTAAGTCTAGTCTTAGGGACCACGAGCTGGACCTGGCCCCCGATTATCCTTGACATTTGTTTACGTTTGTTTGCGTCAGTCGTTGTCGCCTCTGTAGACGTAGCAGCTCAGGTAGAGGCGAGGGACGATGACGCAAACGGTAATCGAGAGGTGTCACATTTCTTAGGGGATCATTCGTACCCTGAGCCCTCTCAGCTCGGTATCGAGGGGCAAGACAAAAACAAAGATAAAGGAGAAGGGGTAAAACTGAGGAATAGGACGCAGCCTATGTCTATCAGCTGGCCTAGGAATGCCTTGGAGGCCAACTTGAAAAACTGGAGGAAGTGTCTGAAGTGAGGGAAGTCTGGCCCTGGATGAGCAGAAATCAATGGATGGAAGGTTTCATTTACCTGTCCAGCATTGCACATGCCGCATGTGCTCTTGTGACCTAGAACAGAGAAATCTCACACAGCTGAAGCTCTACGGTCAAGTGTTCCACAGTAATGTCCTCTGTGCCTGTCTTACTCTTTCACAATAAGACTCTCTCTGCAGTGCGACTGTACAGAGACTTTTATTGTGTAAGAGTCATTAAAGGAAAATTAACATTTTTTTACAATCTGAGCCTTCTTTCGGCAATAAAACAAGTAGTTTTACTCACCCATAGCAGTTTGGTGTCACTTGGAGCAGTATCACAGAACTTATGTTGAGCCGTTCTGTTCTACTAATGATCCCGTATCCGTTAGCGTGAGTGCTCGGGGCATTACTTTGCGGTGTCCAAATAACACAAACTTCAGCACTTTTCAAATCACAGAAGATCGCTGTGTCAGGGTAGACTTTTAGTGGATTCCAAAACGGCCTGAAACCCGATATCCAGCTATAGTTTCATTTGATGACGTCATCAGAGAGGACAGTGCGCATGCGTGAACTCAGCTGTTTTGTAAACACCGCTAGTCCGAAAGAAGCTAACACCGCTCTGAACTTTACTTTTCTGTTGCGATATCGGGTTTCAGGCCGTTTTGGAATCCACTAAAAGTCTACGCTGACACAGCGATCTTCTGTGATTTGTGCTAAAGTTTGTGTTATTTGGACACCGCAAATCAGTGCCCCGAGCACTCACGCTAACGGATACGGGATCATTAGTAGAACAGAACGGCTCAACATAAGTTCTGCGATACTGCTCCAATTGACACCAAACTGCTATGGGTGAGTAAAACTACTTGTTTTATTGCCGAAAGAAGGCTCAGATTGTAAAAAAAAAACGTTAATTTTCCTTTAAGAAAGCCATGTTCAACTAGCGGAGCCTTGACAGCGAAACTTGTAGAAGTGATCCTAATTCTGAATGGCTGTTTTGGATATTTACAATGACACAGGAGGAAGGGAAGGCAGAGGCCTTGTTGTTTTACAAGGACGAGGCGCTCACACACACACACACGCACACACACACACACACACACACACACACACACAGAATGCTGCTTTTTGTCTGAACCACACACCCATCCCCTCAACTTCAGCTAAAGTTTGAGTGTGCTGAGAGCCTAGTTTGCGTTATAGTAAATGTTCACATCTTTATACGGCGCTTTTCCACCTTCAAGGCACCCAAAGCACTTTACAACAAGGAACCACTCACACATTCACACACACATTCACACACCGGTGTATGCAGACACTGGGGGCGAGGTGGGTTAAGTGTCTTGCCCAAGGACACAACAGGAGCATTCATCTGTGGGGGCTGGAATCGTACCGCCAACCTGTGGGTCAGTGAATCTGACCGCTCAACCACTGATGTTTTTCTATGTGGAGATCGGGATTCAAACTGCCAATCTTTGGATCAGTGGACAAACGCTCAACCAGCTGAGCTACTGCTGCTTTAAAAAATGGTCACCGTTAACATGACTTTGCGTTAACACAATAATTGCATGTTTAATTTCACATCAGTTTAATAAATCAATATGCACCGTTACTCTAGCCTCCACAGGAGTCTATTTTTCCCACTGCAGCGGTCTGGAGTGTTTCATAGGTCATTACACAAGTAGTGTTTCTTTTTTCTCCAACCAAACCTTGAAAAACCGAGCTGCGCACTGTGCTGAGAGTGAACCCAGTGTGACAATGTTTATATCTGAGAATATTTCTTACCTTCCATCATGTTTGAGCAGAAAAAGCCAAAAATCACCACCACAATCCCAATCACGAGGCCACAGACAGAAGACACTGGCACCATAACCCACAAGTCACAGACGACTGGAGAAACATAAGGATGAGATCAGAAGGAGGATTTATTTATTTGAAGGTTTGTTAGAGTGAAGACGTAACTCTAAGGCAGGAGTGTCAAACATGCGGCCCGGGGTCTGGATCAGGCCTCCAAGACCTTTAATCTGGGCCTCGGCAGATTTTCTATTAAAATATTTGAAGTATATTTTAATTTTCTATTAAAATATTGGTAATTATCTGCGCAGTTTAGCATAGCAGCGTCTCCAGCGCCTCTGTGCGTGGCCCCTCCCACCAGAGCAGCACAAATGAAAACTAAAGCAGGACTAAATTCTGTGAAATGCAAACAAGTTAATGTTAAAACTTTGTGTTGAAATTGCATTTTTCTTAAAGTTTCAGGTTGTTCATAATATTATAATATTTTGTAAAAGATTTTAAAAGAGTTAATCAAATAAAAAAAAGGTTTCTGTAATACATTTGCGTTTCTCTGCACAAATATTTGGACTTATTGCTATTTTTGGGGTATATTTGCCACGAGTTTCCTGATCCGGCCCCTTTGGGATCAAATTCGGTTGGATACGGCCCCCGGACCAGAATGTGTTTGACACCCCTGGTCTAAGTTGACAGAACTGAACTTTTCTTTTCCTCTGAATCCTACCAGGACGACTGAAGGATTGATTACACATCTCAGACACTTCGGGCAGGAATTACAACACAACATTTAACTAAAAATAAACGCCTTAAAGGTTAAATGTTGAAATTGTTTCTTTTTGGTCAGGAGCATACACGAGGGCATTGTTTGGAGCCTCTGTTTCTATGGAATCATCCGTGGTATTGGGCAACATCACTGCAAAAAGATTCATACAATACAACATGAAACACTTATTGAAAGATCCAAATACATTTTTTATTCTCTTGCAAGCGAACTTGGAATTATAACCATTGTAAATTAATTTAAAAATAAATCGTCAACTGACTTTTGTGACATTGATATGACTATAGTTAAAAACGTAATTAATGGCATTATTAAACCCTTGACATATATTTTTACTCGATCATTTCTAAAGGGATCATTCCCGGACAAAATGAAAATTGCAAAAGTAATACAGTGGTACCTCACCTTACGAAAGACCCAACAAGTTACGAAACGCCTTCACGTTAAATTTTGGTCTCTAGATACGAAAGAAAATTCAAGTTACGAAATGCGAAATCTCAAAAATTCAAATAATGCGCGCTCAGCCACACACATTATACGCTTTTCTCAGACTGGATTTAAACTTTTCTCATATTTCTCTCGTTTAAACACTCAAACTTTCATAGATTTTCAACTAAATGTATTAATAGTGAAGCGTGGGGGAAAGGGGAGGGCGGTGTGTGCGCGCGGACACGTGTGTGAGAGCGCGGCATGACCCGGCGCGGGGCTACGAGCACCCTCCTCTAGACCAGGTCTAAACCAGGTCTAAACCAGGATTAAACCAGGATTAAACCACCGCGGCTCTTGCCTGCGTTCGTTCATGCGCTCGGACTGCGTGTGGTCCCGAGGGGAGGCACATCTCCTCCCCTCCTCGCTGCTCGCCTCAGCCGTGACTCGTGAGGTACACCGGCAGAGCTAGCACCAAACCAGGAAATAGACCCGCACGCGGTGGTTTAATCCTGGTGTCCAGTCCTGGTTTAGTCCAGGTTTAGTCCTGGTCCAGTCCAGGTATAGACCTTGTTTAGACCTGGTTTAGTCCACGTTTAGTCCTGGGTCTACAGTCTCTTAGCCAATCAGGACGCAGAACACAGTGTTACACTATAAAAGGCTTTTTCCATTGAAATAGCAACTTCGTAATTTCGAAATAGCAATTTCGTAAGGTGAGGTACCACTGTAAAAGTAATGTGCACTCTACAAAAATGGAATTGAACAATTATACAATAATAGATTGGAATAATTTTTAGATAAACCTGAGATAATGAATCAGAGTCAGTACAGATTCAGATGCAGAAGTTCAATATCAGTGGCACTTCTGGATGCGGTGGAGGAGATAACTGATGCACGGGATCTAAAGAAAACCTTTGACACTCTTAACCACAGCATACTACTGAAAAAACTCAAATTATATGGCATATGGACATTGCACTAATCTGGACTGAAACATCTGACCGGAAGATAACACTTTGTGAAAATGAATGGATTCATTTTCAGATTTAGGTGTGTTACTTGTGGAGTGCCACAAGGCTTAATTTTGGGACCTAAATTGTTTAATTTGTACATAAATGACATATTTAAAACATGTGACATATTAAAAATGAATGAACTGAGTTCAGTCAAATCAAATTATTGATGGATTCTAATGTTATCCTTCAATTTAAACAAGACAAAAGTTTTATTTTTTGGTAATTATAAAATAAATTCTGAAGCTTCATTTCATATTGACGGTGTTAAAATCGAGTGGGTTTCTGATAATACATTTTTAGGTATAACAAGAAACGAAAAGCTAAGCTGGAAAACGCACATCAGATACACACAATCTAAGGTCAAAAAGTATTGCAGTAATCAACAAAGTGAAACACGTCATCCAATCGGAACCATGGCTGGATATCGGATTACAGGACACTTTGGACTCAAACGAATGTGTAAACTAACACATTGAACTTTTGTCATTTTAAAAGTGCTAAAGTTTGTGTTATTTGGTGACTGCAACAGTCCGGCCACTCACGTTAAACGGATATCACTAAACTCCAAAATCTACGGAAATGCTCCAAATGACACCAAAGTACAACGGGTGAGTAAATGACGTTGTTTTATCACCGAAATAAGGTCCAGATTGTAAAAAACATGACTTTTCCTTTAACACACATTCTTAATCAAAAGGCTCTTTACATATTGTTTAGCTCATTCATTTTTCCATATGTGAAGAGTCCCTCAGTCGTCCAGGTAGAATCCACGGTAAAAGAAGAAATTCAATTTGTCAACTGGACAAAGTTTATTTGGTCGAATACATTTCGCAGCTCATCCAAGAAGAAGCAGCGCGGATGAGCTGAGAAACATATTCCACCAAATAAACTTAATTTCCTTTTGTCATTTTTCCATACTTTACTTCTTGCCCTTTTCAAATTGCAAAAATGTGCTGTAAGAATAATACATAAGGTTGGCTACCTGGATCACACAAACAACAATTTTTCAAATCAAAATTATATATAAAAAATGATTTTGTGAAATTCTACACTGCTTTGCTTTTGTATAAAGCAAACAAAAATATACAGCCATTCATTATTATTATTCATTTTTTAATGTGCTTTATAAATAAAGATGTATTATTATTATTATTATTATTATTATTATTATTACTTACCTTGTCCTTTGGTCACGGAGAACATATCTGCAGATAAAAACAAACGCACACATTTGAGACAAACTCATAAGGAGAAGCTGTACCACAAAAGTGTTGAACAGAACATGAAACGTGTAAGAACAATGTAAATGTCTGCAAAACTCAAACACAACTGCAAATGTGTGAGTAATGACACCATTTTTTGACACGGACAAAATAAATAAATAAATCTTTAAATCGCGATCTATAAGAACAAAAATTAACTAAATAAAAATCTAGACAAACCCTTTGTCCAGCTGTCAGACCTGAATTGATCCTGCCTGGATGATAACTGGATATTACAAAGTATTTAGATGAAACTTCAATGATCCTTAAAAAGAAAACTATCTTTGTTCTGTTTTTCACTATGACCCTTGAAACATGATCAAATATTGGTAGAGATTAACGCACTTGCTTAGTGTCTCAGAGGCATTCTTCTGATGTTTCATTATAAATCCATGATAAATTGATAATGAAAGTATAATTACAGTCTTCATACATGCAGTAGCTACATTAGATAAGTACTCACTGCTGAAGATGATGAGCAGCAGATACATGGCCATGATGATGGACAGCAGACTGAACGACACCAGGAAGTTCTGCTTTTATTACCAAGGGGACGTCAGGAAAACCACAGAAACGACAAACGCTCGCCCACACACCAAAAGCAGTACAAGCAGTGCAATTATTTATTTTTCTATTTTATTCTGACTTGTACATATTCACTTATTATTTTTTATTTCTAGAATTATGTCTCATTTGACACTGGTCTATTGCTCTTTTTTTTGTTTGTTGCTATTCCATCTATTTTTGTTCTTCTCTGTTATATATTATATTTGATGAGTGAGCGACTGTACCCAAATAACTTCCCTTGAGGATCAATAAAGTTTGTCTAAGTCTAATCTGGCTGTTGTTTTTGCTGTTACCATGCTCTTTTCTTCTGTAACATGTCTTGTCATGTGGTGTAAGTCATGTGTATGAGCATTACTGAATATATTTTATCTGCCATACCTGATGAAAAGTCGCTGTTGTGTAGCTCACAGCTCATTTTGCAGCTTATTCTGGTTTGCAAGTGTAACACAAAACCTCAATCTCCAGAGTCAGAAAAAATAAATCAAACTGAAAAAATAAATAGTCCTGATTAGAGGTAGTTAAAACATTGTTCATTCATTCATTTTTTTTCCGCTTAATCTGTGGTTGGGGTCGCAGGGGCAGCAGTTCAAACAGATCTGCCGCCCAGATCACTGTGCACCAGCCCCATGGATCCTTCTGCGGGTGGTGGGTCCACGAGAGCACGGCCCCAATGATGTAATGTCGAGAGTGGGATTCAAACCGCCAACCTTTGGATCAGTGGACAAACGCTCTACCAGCTGAGCTTCTGCCGCCCCTAATACATTGATTTATTGATAATATTGTCTGAATAATGTCAATATCTGGTGTATCCCCATAGTCAGCTCAGATCTGAAACAAATAATCAAATAATAATAATTCATAGCATTTATACAGCGCCTTTCATGACGCCCAAAGTGCTTTACAGTTCATTGTTCATTCACTCCACACTTGGTGGTGGTAAGATACTTTTGTAGCCACAGCTGCCCCGGGGCAGACTGACGGAAGCAAGGCTGCCAATCTGCGCCATCAACCCCTCCGACCACACACAGACCACTTTCATACTAGGCAAAGAGGGTGAAGTGTCTTGCCCAAGGACACAATGACAGTTTTTGTGACTGGCGCCCCCTTGTGGCACCTGGAATTCCCACTGGTCTCCCATCCAAGTACTAACCAGGCCCTGCCTTGTTTAGCTTCTGAGATCTGACGGGATCAGGCTTTGACAAGCAGGTATGGCCACGAATAATACGAATACGAAAAATAAAGTGTTAAGAGAGAAGAGACATCACACCTAAAGCCCTGGTTCACACTCATTTCCTCATGTTCTCACCTCAAAAAGCAGAAGTGAGCTCACTGTTAAAGTCATTTGCAAGTCCAAATATAAATTCTTGGATTAGTCAAGAACATCAGATCTCATTGACATTATTCCTCCCACTTTTGCTTCTAGAAAGTCTAAATGATCCAGAATACACACTTCTACAATCCTCATGAAGATGTTTTGAAAAGGGCGTGACTGACAGGTGGATCAGCCAGTGTGGGACATGTACTTCAGGCAGTAGTAACTTCCTGAAATACAATCACAGCCTAAGTTCTATGAACTCTTGTATGATTATTTCCTTCTTACACCCATACCGCTGTGTGTGTGAGGATGGTTGTCAATCAAAAAAGCAGTTTGCTTTAGGTGCAAGTTCATCATAAACCACATCCCACAAACGTTTCTCTGAGTTCTGCTCTCACACTCTTCCTCATTTTGAATCACTTGTTCATAGCCTCAGACCAAGGTTATTATACTTAACGAGAACAAACGAAAAAACTAAAACTAAAATTAACGTTAACTGAAATAATTAAAAACAATAACTAACTGAAACTGTATTGTGTGTTTACAAAACTATCTAAAACTAACCAGCACGAGATCCACAATGAGGGGAGACTGTGAAGTCCAGTTTAGAAAGTGCACCTTTGCCCAAAACGTTCTTTCTATAAAGGGCTGTTTGAGCTGGAACACTCTGCAGTCTGCTGCAGTCAGGGACAGCGCCACCTTTGGGTCTTTTAAAAAACAACTAAAGGGTTGGCTATTTAATAATCAAAGATGTGATCATTAAAAATCATTTTAATCTTTTAATCTTTTTAGACTAGTTGTGTGAGTGTGTGTATGTGAGTGCATGAAGCTGAGTGTGTGTATGTAAGTTGTAGTGAGTGAGTGCATGAGCACAGTCATAGGCACTTTAACTAAAAGCACCTTAGTATTAGAACTACCTCATGGCATTTTAAGTGATTGTACAGATTTGTTTTATATCTTGTGTATAATGTTTGTTGTATTGTCTTAATCTAGACTGTGTTTTTATTATTGTCGGTCACTGCATGTTCTGCTCTTTTACTCTATCCTGTTTTACCCCTCCCAATGGGACTACGGATGGAAATGAGCTCCGAGCTAAATCCGGTGTATTTACGGCACTAGTCGTTCATTAATACATTAATAATAGTCCCATTCAAATAAATAAATAAAATACAAATAAAATAAACTGAAATTATACATAAATTGCTCTTCATTTTTCATCCATTTATTTACTGAACCAGTTGTTGCCCCCTGAGCACTTACTGCTACTTCTTCATTTACGTATTTTGGAGTTGGTAAATGTGTCCCACCACGGAAGCTGAGGGCTCATGTCGGCATTACAGATTCTCAGGAAATGCGTTTTTTGTGGGGGTTTTTTTCAAAATTTGTGATTTTTGTTGCATAATGTGCTAGTTGAGATCATGAAGAAGCCTCTCCATGTTTCAGATAACAGCATTAGTGACGTTAAAAATATACATTTTTAATTTCAAAAATGCTTGTTTGTGGCGAATGACACGGGGCGTGTATAAATCAACATATTTCGCCAAGATCACGCGCTCGCCAATCCTGTTGCGAGAAGGCAGAAGAGGCTTCCCCTGTTCACCGATCAGCTGTGAGGAGCGCGTGCATATGTAAGCAGCACTGCCAGACAATGGACATGAAAATTGACTTTTAACTTCTACTTGGACACATGACACGTTCGGGAGACCTTCGGGACAGGTTCGGGACACGTCTTTTTCTCTGGAGCTCGTGTACAGAGTGCGATTTGGCACCGAAACACACGATATGTGTTTACATTTGGAGATACGCCGAGAACACTGGGGTGAGTCATAATTATGATCATATTTCTGCATCAAATGGACTTTATAGACTTTAGGACATGTATAAATACTAATTCAGCTGTCGTGTGGTGATCATATCGCGCTGTGCTGTGTGCTGGACCGCGCTGTGCAGCTGCTCACTGCATATTGTGGCTCCACGGATAATTTCCTCTCTGTTTTTGTTTATATAAAAGCCGAATGTTTTGCCATAGGCTATATCGGTAGAGAAATACTTTATATTGATTCAGTTTGACCCGTTTCGGTACTTTTGTAACTTTTTTGACTTTTTTGGTTTGAATGGGACGTGCAGCATTTGAGCCTTAAATATTTTCTTTTTGTAACTTTTTTGAATGAATCAGGCTGCAATGCCAATACTAATTGATTTATTTAATAGAACTTTGAAAGTGCACTTTACTTTGTTTTTGGACTTAAAGCTATCTTATTGAAATTATTGAATTTTTATTAAAGTCCATTTTGATGTGACCAAAAGTTTACTTATAGATATATGGCATGTATTTATTTATTGTTATTTATTTATTTATTTAAAGCATAGTATATTATACGGTGCTATATTATGTGCAATACGAAATTCATTCAAGCAATATTACCTCCTGTGAAATATTCTTACTCCTTAAATACCCTATAGTCTCTTTAGGTTAATTTCCACTCTATTCTTGTTTATACAATTATTACAATTATATTGGTTACTTTGCTATGCTATGAGTACTTCCTGACTATTTTGGTGAGTCAACGGTTCTTCTTGATCCTAAGTAACCAGTTTGTAACCCCCAAACTGGAGGAGTGTCTACGACAGATCCCAGGAAAAACATCAGACATCTCAGTCCAGAAAAGTGCAGTACAGGAACACCACCACCGTGGAAGGTGAGGAGCACGTTTTGTTTTTATATATATATATATATATATATATATATATATATATATATATATATATATATATATATATATATATATATATATATATATATATAATTATTATAATGTCTATATACAGTCAAATACATCATTTCTTTCTTTTTTCTCTCGAAAATGAGTGGGAAGAAGAAAACTTATTGAATCCCACCCCTGTCTTCCAAAACATAACTTCAATTATTGATTAGCTTCCTTATCAGTTCAGTTGAAAAAAAACAACAACACAAAAACAAAACAAAGGCAAATTCCATTCAAAACATACCAAAAAAAAAAAAAATGATACAGAAAAGTGCTATTTGACAATTCATTCAAACTTGTCTCTCTGTATTCAGACCAGACCAGGTCTTTATACAAGAACTTAAATTTGTGAATATTTTGGCAGAGATTTTGCTGTAAATCCAGAGCATTCCACATTTTTATTATTATTTAAAGTCACTTTACCTGCTACTTATTTATGTAACAACCACTGTCCATCACTGCACTGTACACAGTCATCTGAGTCACTTTATTGTAGTGATATTATATATTACTGAACTGGAGTCACTTTAACTGCTGTTTGTTCTGCTCAGAATCAAAGACATTTATTGTGCAACGTTCCTGTGCCTTTAACCTTACAGTGTTGTGTGTTTTTAGTTGATTGTACATACTTATTATTATTTATCTCAATTTTTGATGCATGCTCTTTCCCCATTGTGGGACAAATAAAGAATTATCTTATCTTATCTTATTTTTACCTCATAAATTCATAAGCTCATAAACTTTTACGAGTGCTTCTAACACCGGGCAAAATGAAGTTTCCATAACCTCTCAAATTATAAAGGTTCTCTTTAAGAGCAAAACATTTTTGCAAATTTTTTGGCAGTTGTTTATTAAATGCTTTAAAAAGCATAATCACTGTATAATTGTAACCCCGTCTAAAAATGTAACTTTAGACTGGACTGGTTAAAATGTTAAATGTTAAAAATGTAAAAAAATGTTAGTCGCCAACTAAAAGGTTTCATCAGTTTCATTTGATAAAGTTTGTTATGGAACAAGTTTGTTAGAGCTGTATGGGAGCATAGTACGGTGTCTGCATTACCTAACTCTACTGTATGTCAGTCTTTGGTTTTCTCTACTTTCATTGGAGGAGGTACTGGTGTTATCCAATCAGTGAGGAGTGGGCGTGTTCCGGTGGCACTTGACTGTGAGCAGAAGATAAGCCAATAGTCCGGTAAAATAGTCACAAAATTAGCCGTGGATGCAGAGTCTACAGGTCGTGTGTGGGACTGTTGTTACCGTATGTCATGTGAGTGTTTGATGTGTTTATTTTGTGTATCAAAACTGCCCGTTTTGTACTTAGAAATGTGTAATGCTAATCGCGAGTTAGCGACTTAGCATGCTAACGCTAACGCTAGCTTAGTTGTAGCTTCTGTATTCAAAGTATCGACATTTTATTGGATAAATATGCTAAAGAGACACTTTTTAAAGCACAGCGGACAAAGGCCACTCTCTTTGGACCTGCTGTGGATATCAGTTGTCTTATTTGAACGTGGCGTGCTGCTCCTGAAGCCTAAGTTCTGCCTGAGTCAGATGTAGCCGCCATTTGAACGAGCTCATGGACTCGGACATGTGCCCAGCCCTGTCACCTACACACTGACTGGAACCACGCTTCTGTGAGTGAAACCTTGTGCACAGTTTTATTTTAATAAATGTGCAAATCAACAGGGAGAACTTGCCTTGGTCATTTTGGGTGGGAACTATTTTTCAGTGCGGAAAATGACAGACGAAGCACGCACCACGCGGACAGGGGAATCCCTGTTTACGCACCAGAAAGGGAGTTCCCCCGGTGCGTGCTTCGTCTTTCTTTTTCTGCACTGAAAAATAGTTCTCACCCAAAATGACCAAGTCAAGCTCTACGTGTTGATTTGCACATTTATTTGCACTCGATATGAATGCGCACTACACAGAAAGTAATTGGGAAAAGCATCGAGCAAATTAATTCCTTTTGGCCGAAATCTTTCTCTGGCGACGTTAGACTCCAGTCTAACGCGGAGGAGCTGCAGATACCGCGCGATCAGTGCTGACAGACCTGGACAATGGCTGGGTGAGCAGGAAAACGCTTTCCACCACTTATTTTAGTCTCTGGACTGTGGGGAGATGCCCAAATTTGACCTGGGGGTGGCATATCCCTTTAATAATCATACATTTAAGTGAATGCATATTTCATTAAGGAACTCTTGCTAAGTATCTTTGAAGTGTAAATAAGGTTTAACATGACACATGTTTTGGTTATGTACATATGTGTTCCCCTTGATGTTTGTTTGAATGTATATAAGGTGAAGTTACTGACAATCTTACCTTTATTATTTGTCATTAAGCTGCTCTTGGAACGTAGATTTAGTTTAAAGGTGTATAACAGAGCATTAGTCGCATACTTTCAAAGTGATTTCAAGTTTTAAGAAAGTGCTCTTGTTTAATATTTGAGTGAAATAAGTTTCTCCTGCCATACAGGGCATTCAGACTATGACTTGACATTTCAGTTAGTTTGATTTGATATTCCTATTATTATGTTTTAAACTCAGTATGATAGGCTAGTGGTTTAAGTTAGTTAGTTAAACTATTTGCCTACAGGTCCTTCAATGGGACAAATTTAAAATGCGCATTAAATTGCCGCTCAGAATGAATTGCGTTCATTTTATAACGCGTTAATTTGCATTGTAATTAATTAATCTAATTAATGCGTTAAACTGACAGCCCTAGTTTGAGCCCATGAGAGAAAGTGTGGGAGTTTTAAATTCTAAGTTCAGCTGGAAGTGTGTACCAGTTTTTTGCTGGTGTGTCTGAAAAAGCCGAATGTCCCATCAGAGAACGTTTGAAGGGAATGGTCAGATCAGAATTTACACATGAGCGAGATGTTCTGGTCATCTGCTCGGCTCTTAACTGGAAGAATAAGTGTACATGTGAAGTTTAAGCCCGTGTGATGTGCCTGTGTGTCAGACCCAGAGCCGGGCAGGAGGGCTCCAGACGGACGGACCCACAGCGGAGACTCCATACAGCAGCACCGGAAGTCCCATTACCCCGGGAGTACAGCCGGGGCCCTCAAGAGCCACTTCCACTACAGCATGTCCCCCACTAACAAGACCCAAGGTGAGAACACTGATACGGCAAAAACACACCTCAGACTCTCCACACTCGATTCTGTAGCTACTCTTCATCCCAGGCAAGGTGGGTGTGCCTTGCCTAAAGACACAACAACAGAACTTGGAATTTGGAGCGGGAATTACTCAGACCAAGATACAGTAATAACAGAAAAGCTCAAACAAAAGTCTCAGTGCAGCTCGACAGGTTGGGTCATCAGATCCAGTGTGGGTATGAGTAACATCTCTCAGGACAAAAGTGTCTCCTCTGTGATCCGCAGTATCACAGCAGCCTCCAGGGGGCGCCAGGTGAGCTCTGGACACACAACAGTAAAGCTTCTCCTCAGCCTCTCTCTCCGCTCTGTTGTTTCGGTCGGTGATGAGAGGGGACACTCCTTCTGGAACATCTTCTGTCAGATTTGGCGTAGAAAGTCTGTAGCGTTTCAGAGCGAACGGGTTAACATAGCCATCTCTAATCAGGGTTGCCATGGATACAGGAAAAACAATCCTTAACAGTGTTTAACTTCTGATATTCTGGTGATGATGTGGACCATAAAAATAAGCAACGTTTTAGGTGTTTTAGGTGATATATTCCCGGTCAAATCGATTCTTGCTGTTTTATGTGCAGGTTTAGCCACGCGTCTGCTGGGACCCTCCTTTGACTCCACCAACCTGCCCGAGCTCACCCGCTACGACTGAGGTGAATGTGCCCCTCCAGGGGAACCTGCATCTGCTGCAGGGCTGTGACTTGCTCAGAGCGCTGGACCAGGCCACCACCTAAAGCTCTGCTCCACAGCGCCACCTACTCCCCCACCCAGCATCCTGCCTGCACCACAGCACCACCTATTGCCCCACCCAGCACCTCTGCCACGTCCCCTTCCACCCTGGGCACCACCTCAAACCCCAGCTCAGCCTGCAATCGAGGCGGTGCATACTTGCTCAGCCCTGAGTGCAGTCCGTGGACCGCATACAGCGAGGCCGCGAACAGTGAACCGCGATAGAGTGAGGGTTCACTGTACTCACCACAAACAAAAACAATGTTTATTAAATTTCAGTTTAATTTTTGATCTTCCTTTGCTCTCCACACAAAGTCACTCCCCTTCCAGAGCTCTTGTGTCATATAGTATTATTTTGTATCATGCCTTTTATTATTTATGGAAAATTGTTATGCAGGAGCATGGTGACGAAGACTTGTGGGCTGAGCATTGCACAGAATCATAATACCATAAGTAGATTTCGAATAGAGAGAGATAAGTAGATTACTCAAACATGCATGGATAACATATAAAACATCTTCAGGCATGTTTTTGATGAGGGAACAATGTTATAACAGCTCCATAAAGTTGGTTTAGCATAATACCCTCTCTTTAAGGTCAACATCATATTTTCCCCAGGTACTTACAGCTTCAGTGATTTCTGTGTCTTCATCAATGGAGTCTTCATCTTTACCCTCGTAAACCTGAACATTCACAATAAGACGTTACAAAGCTAGAAGCCTTGTATAATTACGATATCAACGGATAGCTGCAAGGTGCACTAGTAATGAGATCGATACCTGACGATCTCAGATAGAGAAGCATCTTCATAATCATCTGAATCAACTGATTCAATCATATTCGCTGTAGTTGACACTGAGGTTGTCACTGTCAGGGTCTGAGTCTTCTGGAATTGTGACCTCTAATATCTCTGACTAAAAATGAAACAGATTTAAAATAATACAAAAGCAAAACATTTGACAATAATGAGTTCATGTTTTGTATCAAATGTGAACATAACTCACTTTGCTCTGTGATTGTGATGAGAAGCTGTCAGATCTCCTGCTCTTTTCCTCCTCCTCTTCTTCCTCAGACTCTGAAGCTTCTGTGCTTTGAGAAGGACCTGCCCCTCCACCATGTCCCCTTCCACCCCGGGCACCACCCCTGCCCCTCCACCAAGTCCCCTTCCACCCCGGGCACCACCCCTGCCCCTCCACCAAGTCCCCTTCCACCCCGGGCACCACCCCTGCCCCTCCACCAAGTCCCCTTCTACCCCGGGCACCACCCCTGCCCCTCCACCAAGTCCCCTTCCACCCCGGGCACCACCCCTGCCCCTCCACCAAGTCCCCTTCTACCCCGGGCACCACCCCTGCCCCTCCACCACGTCCCCTTCCACCCCGGGCACCACCCCAGCTCCTCCACCACGTCCCCTTCTACCCCGGGCACCACCCCTGCCCCTCCACCACGTCCCCTTCCACCCCGGGCACCACCCCTGCCCCTCCACCAAGTCCCCTTCTACCCCGGGCACCACCCCTGCCCCCTCCACCACGTCCCCTTCCACCCCGGGCACCACCCCTGCCCCTCCACCAAGTCCCCTTCTACCCCGGGCACCACCCCTGCCCCTCCACCACGTCCCCTTCCACCCCGGGCACCACCCCTGCCCCTCCACCAAGTCCCCTTCCACCCCGGGCACCACCCCTGCCCCTCCACCATGTCCCCTTCCACCCCGGGCACCACCCCAGCTCCTCCACCACGTCCCCTTCCACCCCGGGCACCACCCCACCTCCTCCACCACGTCCCCTTCCACCCCGGGCACCACCCCACCTCCTCCACCACGTCCCCTTCCACCCCGGGCACCACCCCTGCCCCTCCACCATGTCCCCTTTCACCCCGGGCACCACCCCACCTCCTCCACCACGTCCCCTTCCACCCCATTAACATAATTCGACAAATTCAAGACATCCTGGTGAAGGAGGAGGAGGAGGTGGAGATGGAAGAATGGAACGAGCTGGAAGACCTCGAGGTCGTAGAAGAGGTGGTAGAGGTCGAGGTCGTAGAAGAGGTAGAAGATGGTGAAGACCCTCCATTTTCTTCCACGACTCGTAAGTCAATGAGACAGGGCAGTAGGAGATGGTGTGTTTCTGCAGCATTTCAGGCATTTCCCCTGAAAGTTTTCATTCTTGGAACCTGTTGACAAATTGAATTTCTCCTTTTGATACACAGCGACTTATTTTGGAAATGACAGTAAATATAAAAATAGACTAAACAAAAATAAAAAGACGAGGTCAGGAGGAGAGTAAAATCATTAGGCTTTAATGAGATCAGTGCAGAAACATAAAAGTTCTCCATGTACTCATAACATGATTAACCTGGGAAATCCCAGGCTGCTTTTGTTCGTTCTGATCTGAAAGACGAGAAGCGAGCTCTCCTGATTCTGGGAGCCAATCAGAGCGCAGGGAGGGGTGGAAAGACGGTGACGCGTACTACGTGATAAACAGAAGCTTGTAGTTTGAACTGACATGATTGGCTCTGGGCTACGTATACGCCAAATGATAGACATTCATAACTCCCAATAAACGGCCGTTGGCGATCGTAAACCACACCTCCGCTACGAGATATTTTGAAGGTGGCTTCCAGACCATATCTCACTTGTGATATGGTCAGGTGTAAACCAGGCAATAACATGATGCCAATTCATACAAATAATATGGCCATTACAGTTGCCTTGCCTAAAGACACAACAGAACTTGGAATTTGGAGCAGGAATTACTCAGACCAAGATACAGTAATAACAGAAAAGCTCAAACAAAAGTCTCAGTGCAGCTCGACAGGTTGGGTCATCAGATCCAGTGTGGGTATGAGTAACATCTCTCAGGACAAAAGTGTCTCCTCTGTGATCCGCAGTATCACAGCAGCCTCCAGGGGGCGCCAGGTGAGCTCTGGACACACAACAGTAAAGCTTCTCCTCAGCCTCTCTCTCCGCTCTGTTGTTTCGGACGGTGATGAGAGGGGACACTCCTTCTGGAACATCTTCTGTCAGATTTGGCGTAGAAAGTGCCCCACCCTGCTCCTCTGCCAAGTCCCCTTCCACCCTGGGCACCACCTCAAACCCCAGCCCCTCCAATCTGCCTCTTCTGCTGTGGGACCACATAGAGCACCCCCAAGCCCTCTCTTCCCGGGCACTACCTCCAGCCCCAGCCCTTCCGCTCTGCCTCTTCCACCCGGGCACCACCCCTGCCCCTCCGCCCTGCTGGACAAACCACATATGGAGCTCTAGGGCATGACCGCACCAGGAAGGACCACTGCTCCAGGATCACAGGGGACATTAGGACTGACCGAGCGCCGCCGCCACAGTCCACTGCAGAAAGGGATATGCACTTTCACTGAAATGACCTCAGAATATTGAATCCAACAGTTTGGACTAATTAGTACAGTTGAAAACCATATATTATTTGGCATATTTCTGTGTATTTCTCTTAAATTCCTAGATCTGGAAAAAGTATTTGACAGAAACAATAATAGTACTAGTACGTAAAGTCGGGGTATTCCCTCTTTTGTCCAGGAATGGTCTTAATTAGAAAGGGTTCATCTGGACACTGTTTTTGGAGATGTTTGGACTCCAGAAGCCATTTTCAATCACACTGCAAAAATGCAATATTGAAGTAAAAAAAAAAAACTTAAATTAAGAACATTTGACTTTATTTGATTTTTTTTCTTCAATAAAAAACATTAACATTAATAAAAAAAATTAACAAAAAACATGAACATAAAAAAAAAACTGGAAATTAAGAACATTTGAATTTCTTTTTTTTTTTAAACTTAAATAAAAAACAAAAAACATTAGAACAGAGCAACAAAGAACTGGAACTGTCTTCAATTCGACACGGAGGAACTACAAAAGCTTTCCATGCATCACACTGCAAAAATGCAACATCGAAGTAAGTTAAAATGACTTAAATTAAGAACATTTGAATTTATTTCATTCCTTTTTTTCAATAAAAAAACATTAACATTAAAAAACACAAAAAACATTAAAAGAACTGGAAACTGGAAAGGGGGAAATGCCAAAGCTTTCCATCGAGGACGGGACTGGGGTTGGAACTGTTGATCTGTGAACAAAACAGAACACAATTATGTCTTTTTTAAATTTTTAATTAATGGCAAAAGGAGAAATTCAATTTGTCAATTGGACGAAAGTTTATTTGGTCGAATATGTGAGCTGCGAAATGTATTCGACCAAATAAACTTTTATCCAGTTGACAAACTGAATTTCTCCTTTTGCCATGGATTCTACACACTTTTTTAATTAAGTTAAACAATTTAGAACACGCAAAATTTATAAAGGGAAAAAAAGAAGGAATACAATGACATCTAGATGAAGAAAACTGGGTCATTTTCTCACTTTTCCCAGAGTTACTCTCCCCAACAGAGCCCAAAGGAAGTCGTCATCCGCATGTTTCCGAACGTCTTCCGAGTGTGAATAGAGCTCATTAAACTCCTCTAAGAGAGACCAGCCCCGCCCTAAAGGAGGAGTTAAAAGTGAAACTGCTGTCTTTGGTTAGCTGCTGGCTTTGTTATGGGTCAGTACTCCCCCTCACCACTGCCTTCATGCCTTATTCGCATTTAACTGGCTTTAACTTGATTTCCACAGAAGCTCGGTGATATCTTTTCGCATAAACGGTGTCCAGATGACCCCCTTTTCTGAAACTTTACTGCATTAGGACCACCAAGAAGTAAAAATAGAACAAAATGAGAACAGGCAAAAGTAATATACTAAAATATTCTGAATTCAAGTCATTTTAACTGTAGATATCCCTTTGTGTCCAGTGCAGTTTGAGCATTTACTGCGGTTTGTATATAAAACCTGCCTTAATACACACACACACACACACACACACACACACACACACACACACACACACACACACACACACTAGGTCAACTTTCCACTTCAGGGAATCCTATACAAGATTAGCCCTAGTACAAGATCTATGCACCATCTATTTTTGTGCATTATGATTTAAACTACCTATATCTCCATAGACACTGTGCCTATATGAACCAGACAACAGCCCAGACAACTCGAGTTCACATCCAAATTGTTGTATATTTAAATCTATTTAAAGATAAAGACATGAAAACATAAAAAATATAAAGTGTAAGTGGATTAGGGGATTAACTAAGTAGCAAAATGGAAGATATCGTAGGTGTTTTCTGTTTTTCTTAGAAAGTCTGGAATTCAATTTGTCAACTGGTTCTAAGAATGAGAACTTTCAGGCAAAATGCCTGAAATGCTGCAGAAACACACTATCTCCTACTGCCCTGTCTCATTGACTTACAAATTAATCAGTTCGGTTTTTAAATATTCTTCCGTAGAGGCGGCGAGCGCTGCGCCGAGCCTGGCGCAGACGGTTCTGGCGTTGTCTTCCTGCTCGTCGTCTTTGCCACGCTCTCTAAATAAAAATGTCAAAGAATTCACTTATTTAGGTGTCACTTTGGATTCAACATTGACTTGTAAAAATCATGCAAAAAAGCTTAGAAATTCTCTCAAATTTAATCTGACAGATTTTAGGTACATAAGAGGATCTCTGACTATTGAGGCATCGCACATGTATTTAAATTCCATGATTCTTTCTCGTTTTCTATAATGCACTGTGTGTGTGTATATATATATTTCTTATGTATACATCTTTGGGGTGTAAAGATTAACTGATTTGGATCGGTTATCGGTCTGTGACCTCTGCGATCTGAGTGTACCGATCAACGGAGCCCGGATCGGTAAAAATGCGCTAAGAATGGTCCGATGGCCCGGATTTACGGCCGCAAATCTGTTTCCTAGCGCCTGTGATCATGAGCGCACGCTCTCATAAGCCGTTTCCCAATTCAGAGTGTGGTTCGGAGTGTGGGCTCAGTCTGCAGTCGAGGCGGTGCATACTCGCTCAGCCCTGAGTGCAGTCCGTGGACCGCATGGGCGTCTGCGAAATGGAACAGGTCCCGCCTCAGCTCAATGAGCCGGGTGGTCTGCTCCTTGTTCCCTAAAGACACAAATATTATTCTATTACTACTAGTAATACTTGGAATTGGGACATATCGGACCTTTCGTAGTGCATTTGGACCGATCCAGGCTCCGTTGATCGGTACACTCGGATCGCAGAGGTCACAGACTGATAACCGATCCAAATCAGTTAATCTTTACATCCCTAATAATTAACATGAACCTGTCCCGAGACTACAGGCGGAAATTAGCATTTTTCTTTTGTTCATTTCAAAGATCAGTGAATACATACCAGAAAGGCAAACATTGCGAATAAACAGATTAATGTGATGCTTAAAATTAAACCGTAATCGAATATCTGTCCGACGTCCATTTTTTTGCTTTTTGCTAATGACTGGGTCTACGTTCACTTTTCAAAATAAAAGCGCGTAGCTCTATTGTATGTCAGTCTTTGGTTTTCTGTACTTTAATTGGAGGAGGTACTGGTGTTATCCAATCAGTGAAGAGTGGGCGTGTTCCATTATCGCACACGTAAAGGCGAGCCACGAAGTCTTTTAGAAATTGTATTCCGCCTCTGAACTACACAATCTCCAAATCATTAAAAACGAAAGAGCTTACAGCTTACAGCAAAAAGTTCTCGTCACAAAATCCTGTCAATTTTTCATGCATACAGATTATATAAGGAACTACTTTCTTCAGAGAGTAGTAATACTTTGGTTCGCGGGAGGTGCCACGGTCTACACGTGATCCGCTACACCAATAGGGTTGCTGCATCTGATAAACACAGACGTATCACGGAAGCAACGAGAGACATCGAGTAGTACCAATGCAGAGGAAAACTCACCAAAACGGCCCAAAAAGACGACATTTTTAGGACGTTAGCACTGCTATATGCACATTGCGTCTGCGAAGCATGGAAAAACTCTGGATTTTACTCTCACACGATGGAATACCTAACGAAGGAGTCTACGGCGGTGGCTGACCGGTGAGTGTAGAGCAGTAGCTGAAAATTACAAACACTGCGTAGATGTGGAATTTCAAAACATTCCAGAAGACGCTGGTTTCCATCCCACATGCTACCGAAAGTTTATCGACAAAGTTGCAATAGAAAGAGCGGAAAGGCGTCTCGTGCGTGTGAGAAAGAAGACCAGATACCGAAAACCCCTCAACAAGCGAGGCCATCCCCTCCACATCATCGGACCAGATTAGAATCAGAATCAAAGATTTTTATTGCCGTTGTCAAGTGAACAGAGTTCACAAAACTAGGAACTTGTCTCGGTGATAAGGTGCAAACATAAAACTAGACCTGCGCAATTAATCGATTAAATCGACTAATTCGACTTTACAGTTCAGGACGATGTGTTTTTATGAAAATCGATTTTTTAGTTATTTTTTACACGCGAGCGGAACTAATCCGCGGCCACGTTTTACACAGGTAAGTTAGCGGGGCGTACCCAAACGTTGTACAAGCGAGCATGGCTAGCGAGTGAGCTAAAGCCGCAGCTTGTACCAAACAAAGGTGTCGTTACATCTGTTATGTGGAACTGGTTCAGTTTTCTTGCGTCGGACTTAGAACAAACGAGTGCTCGCTGTGAGGTCTGTTCAAAAGCTGTTGCAGCACGACAAATGTATCCTAGCGCCGAATGCTGTTGCACGCAGCACGCTGTTGTATGTTTTACCAAAAACATCTATATTGTAAAAGACATGGTGCCCATATAAACTGTGGAAAAGCCCGGATTCATTTACATGGTGAAAGTTTTGGACCCGAAGTATGTGGTATTAAGCTGCAAATATTTTTCTTGTGTTGCCACAGCTGTACACAGACTGCACAAGCTACATACATGAACACAGACAGGGGCTCTTCTGCATCACTCGAGGAAAAACTAAAACACAACACTACCCACTCCAGTCCATCTTTCCCACAATCAGGGAATAATTTAGCTCCATAAAATGCTTCTTTATAAAAGATATTTTTATAACTGTGTTATTATTGTTATATTTTGTTGTAATATAATTTTGAGTTGATGAGGGGCAGATATCATAAGCTTATGCTTCTTTTTGTTCCCTTTTCATTCATATTTAAGTTATAATTGTATAGATGCAATTGTGTTGCATCTGTTTTTGTTTTGTTTTAACGAATGAAATAAATGAAAATGACATTATATATATATATATTTAAAACAATAACACCTTAATTGATGCAAGGTGTAATGTGTTTGTTTTATAAAAGAAAGTTGCATTGTTTTGAGCCATTCGTCATCTGTTATTTGTTTTTGAGTAGGGCAGAGAAAAATCAATTAAAATCGGAAATCAGAATTTTTTTTTTTTTTAATCTGAGATTTTATTTTTAAGCCATATCGCCCAGCTCTACATAAAACATTAGATTACTAGTCCTGGTCTAGTCTTGGTCTAATCCCAGTTTAGTCCCTGGTCTAGTCCTGGTTCAGTCCTTGTTTAGTCCTGGTTCAGTCCTTGTTTAGTCCTGGTTCAGTCCTTGTTTAGTCCTGGCGTTGTAGATTTCTTGGTAGTAAATTGTTGAATGCTTTAAATATTATCAGTGTATAATATTTTACAAGGTCAGGAATCTTCAGGAGCTTGGATTGAATAAAAAGATTACAGGTGTGTTCTAAAAATCCAACTTTATGGATGATTTGCAAAGCTCGTTTTTGTAATATAATCAATAAATTATCAACAAAGAGTAGAAAGATTGTCCTGTCAAACGTTTGCAGCTATAATTGCTAATGGCTATCATACATTACAGAAGTTTGGACTCACATTTGAATCAGAAGGTGTGTCCAGGCTTTTGCCTGGTAGTATTTATTTATTTAAAACAAGGACAGTGCACAGAAAACATTCATTTCAGAGAGAAAAGATGCTTTATGTCAGATTTATCTACAAGCTCCTTTCCATCTGCATTTGGACAGGTACAAAACACATTAAAGAAACTATTGACATTAAACAAACTCTAACATTTCATCAGAGGGGTATTCCACGAAAGCTACTAAGCGTAAAGCCCGGCTTTATTCGTCAGTTGGCGCTAGTTTAAGTGAGAGTGCGGTTCCACGACGTTCGCTAAACTTAGGCCGTTTCCCAATTCAGCGACGGCACACTTGTGAGCGTCCTTGGAACGGGATGTGCGTCATATCCGGCGCGACAAGCGCCGTTCCATTCGTTTTTTTTAGTTTTTTAGTTTTTTAGTTTAGTCTTTATTTGAAAAGGGACAATGTACAGAGACATTAAGCTCAAAAAACAAAGATGATCTGCACCAGATTATAGCTACATAGCTAGTTTCCATCTGCAGTCCCCATTACATTAAAAATTACAGTAAAAATCTCAATCAACAATAAGAAACATTCACACGGACACATTCTCACACCACACAGGAACACAGATAAAAACACACTCACATAGTCACACACATACGTTCAATACAAAATATCATACAAGGCACACATTTTAAAATAATTACAAGTATTTACCAAATCTTCATCTTTTAAAATTCATACTCATATCAGTCTTTACATAGCCTATTGTATAAGTTGCCTATTGTATCAAGTAACAAGTAACGATAGAGATGCTGTTATATAAAAATTAGTGTTGACAGGCTTGATTGTTCTCCAGCCACTTTTTAAGCTCCGTTGAAAAAGTTGTAGTGTATAGCTTGCCTGACATTTTAATTCATTTGGAAGGTTGTTCCAGTCTTTAATGGCGTTATAGGAGAAGGCTGTTTGTGCAAATTATGTTTTACGCTTTGGGATGGCGCACTGCCCCCTGGTGGAGGCGCGTGTGGTTCTGGTTGTGACAGTAGAGGTGTAATGAACAAAGTGCTTCAGGGGGTCCGGTGCAGAGTTATTGAGGATTCTATAAACTAGGCGGATTGAGGCAAGTCTCTGAATATTGTCAAAGCTAAGTAGATGATATTTCTGTAAGATATTGCAGTGATGGTGTTGTCTTGGTTTCCTGTCAAGGACTTTTAGGGCTTGTTTGTGCAGAGATTCCAGTGGCTTGAGGGTGGTTTTGGTTGCCTGGGACCAGCTTGTGATGCAGTAATAGAAACGGGACATGATCATTGCATTAAAGAAGGTGTGTGCTGCTTCTTGTGTGAGTGAGTTCCTGATGGATTTAAATGTTTTGATATTGTATTTAAGGCTTTGACACAGTCGTTTGATATGTTTAGTGAAGGTGAGAGTGGGATCTAACGTGACACCGAGGTATTTATACTCTGTCACATTCTGTATAGCTTCACTATTGACTGTAATATTTGGAAAGGATGATTTTTTTACACTTATTGGTGAAGTACATTGTGGCCGTTTTCTTTGTATTTAATGTGAGGCATGAGTCACGCAGCCACCTATCTACCTTTTCCATAGCCCTGGTGAGTTTGTTGGCTACCTGCTCTGCATCTTTTCCCCACGTATAAACGACCGTATCATCTGCATACATCTGGATTTGTATGTCCTCGCACACAGATGGCAGGTCGTTTATGTAAAGGGAGAAAAGAAGAGGGCCGATGTTAGAGCCTTGTGGTACTCCAAAGTGGGTGGTTTCTATGGATGATCTGATATTACTGATGGAGACACACTGAGAGCGGTTGGTCAGGTAGGACTTAATCCAGGCTAGGATGTTTGTGGACAGTTTATAATTTGTTAGTTTAGAGAGTAGTATGGGGTGGCTAACGGTGTCAAATGCCTTGCGGAGATCCAAAAAAATTGCTCCCACGACCCCACCATTGTCCAGATGTGATTTTATTGTTTCGATAAGCAGGCAGCAGGCAGTTTCAGTTGAATGATTTGCTCTGAAACCAAACTGCATGGGGTGTAGTAGCTCTTCCTCCTCTAGATGTTGTGAGAGTTGTTCTACTACTACTTTCTCAAGAGTCTTTGCTATAACAGGGAGTATACTGATTGGTCTGTAGTTATTTACATCCTGTTTGTTTCCTGCTTTGTGTATTGGGGTCACCGAAGCAGTTTTCAATGAGGAGGGGAAGTGGTTTTCTGCTATTGACTGATTTATTAGTTTGGTTATTGGAGCGGTAAGGGTGTCTTTGTGTGTTTTTAGGAAAACTGTATCCAAGCCATGGATATCCTTAGCCCGTGAGCTTGATAACGAGGAGAGGATTTTGTTAACTTGTGCTTCATTTGTAGGCACTAGATTTAAGTTATTCTGATTATTTACCACTATGTCATTGTAGAGCTTTTGAGGGAAATTTGTATTAATTGATATTACTGACTGAATAAAGTTCTGGTTGAAATAGTTGCCAATTTCAAGGTTGTCGTAAAGAATAGAACCATTCACATTTAATGTTATGGGTTCCTTCCTTGCTTGTCCTTTTCCTGTAAGTTTGTCAATAGATTTCCAGAGCTCTTTTGTATTTCCTTTTGCTGCTTTGATAATATTTAGAAAAAAATCTGCCCTTGATTTCCTTAGCTGTGTTGTAACTTTGTTTCTCAAGCTTTTAAAAGTCATGCGGTCAGTGTTGAGACCTGTTTTAATGGCTTTTTTAAGAGCTGAATCCCTTTGCTTCATTAGTCCCCAGATTGTGTCATTTATCCATGGGACTTTCACTTTGACTCTTTTCCTGCCTGACTGTGTTATAGTAAATTTAGAAATAACATGCTTGATTGCCATTATTATGTCATCACAGGCCTGTTCGGTGTTTGTCCAGTTTATTATTTCATGCCAAGGGACATTCTTCAGCTCATCCTCTAGAGGTTGGCAGTTTTTTTTAGGTATGTAGGGTGAGAAACTATGATTTTGAGTAACTGTTTGATTCGATCGAGATTTTGTCAACTTCCGTGCAATCAGTGTAATGTTATGGTCAGATAAGCCCGTTAGCAAGTTGTACGTTTTGGTTATCCGCTCTGGGTTAGTGGTGAAGATCAGATCCAGTACTGTACGAGAGGAACTGGTAATTCTGGTAGGACTGTTTATCAATTGGGTCATGTGAAAGCTATTCATAATGTCTTTAAGTTTCTTCCTACGTGCTTTATTTTGCCAGTCTAAATTAAAGTCCCCCATCACTATTAGTTCTTTAGCACTGTACTGTTTAAGTACATCTGACAGTAGATTTAAAAAGTTATCTTTGGCAGTGGGAGGTCGATATACAGCAATGATATTGAAATGCATCTCTGGTGATAGTGTGATTTTCACTCCAACACATTCAATTGTTTCCACTGAAAGGGAAATCTCCTCACTGTTAAGGTTTTCCCTTACATATATTATGACACCTCCCCCTCTCCCACCAGATCTATCCTTTCTATAGATTTGGAACCCTGGGACATCAATCAGGGCTGAGGGTGTTGTGGGCGTTATCCAGGTCTCAGATAAGGCAAGGTAATCTAAATTTGAGTCTGATAATAAATGTTGGATTTGCTCACTTTTTTGGACCACACTTCTTATGTTAATATGCCCTCCAAAAATCCCCTTTGGCTTTAAGTTTTGTTCCCACAGTATTTTTGCGTGGTTAACAGTTTGAAACATTTTTGTGGCCCTCTGTTTTATACTGGCCAGAGTATTTGCAGTTTTTATACTCATCTTGGCTCCTGAGCTACTATTGGCGTCTAGCAGCTGGTCAGCAGTAGGCTCGCGGCGTAGGCCAGGTAGCTGAGCGCTGATGTCATCGACAGCCCGGGGAATCTGCTTGCCACGCGCGACTCTTGCTGCTGGTCCGCGCGCACTCCTCAAGTTGCTCCGCGGATCCTGCAGGGCCCCCGGCCTGCAGTCATCTCCAGGAGCGGCTCCCGGTGTTCTCTTCGAGCGCGGATTCCTCCGCGGCAGCTGCCCCACGGACTCCCGGCTGAAGCCTCCATCCGACGCGCCGACGCATACCCTCGGGCCCGGCCGCTCCTCGCGCTGCTCGCCGACAGACCGCCCCGGCACTGCGCCATCCACAACTTCGCCGTCAACTCCCCAGACAAACAGCTCAGTCGCATTTGGTGATGGACACAGAGTATGCAGAGGATTAGGGTGTTGTGCTGAAGAACAC
>JAVJIX010000113.1:1140000-1142500 GCA_036785185.1 Paratrypauchen microcephalus
ATTGAATCCATAAGTGGTATAATATTGATTTACTAATTTGATCATCCGCCCTGATGAGACATGGCAAACTCCATGGCTCATTCTAGCAGCCCATTTCAATAGAGAGCGTGGGAGGATGGGTTTATTGTATTGTCATGTGTAAATATTGTTCTTTAATTTTGCACCCTTTTTGAGCCAGGTTGCAATTTCAGTTTTAGGGGCTGACCTTTGGTACACTTCTAGGATATCAATACTCACATCTTGTTCCTCCGCTAAGGCAAGCAATGTAGTTTTTGCAGCTACATTTTTTGCAGCTTGATCAGCTAAAGCATTTCCTTTTGTAACAATATCAGTTCCTGTTTTATGAGCTTCACATTTACATACTGCTAAATGTTTTGGTAACAAAATAGAATCTAATAGCGCTTGTAATAATTTATAATGTATTACAGGTTTACCAGTACGTTTTAAAACCTGTAATTTCCATTGTTGACAAAATTGGTGTACTGTACCAAATACATACTGACTATCAGTGTAAATAGTTGCAGATTTTCCCTCAAATAGTTTACATGCTTCAGTTAAAGCAGTTATTTCTGCAGCCTGTGCTGACAAATTTGATGGTAATGGATTAGATTTAGCACTTTATCTACTGTGGTTACAGCATAACCTACACAATTTTTTCCTGAAATATCCTTTTTCGCTGAACCATCGACAAATATCACTTCACCATGTGTTAGCGGTGTGTCCTGCAAATCAGGTCTAGGTTTGTAGACTTGTTCAGTTTCAGAGTGTTGCTGGGTTTAGTGTAGTGCATCTTTCAATATTTACATGTGGTTGAGATAAGAATGTTGTGATACATGACAAATGTCTAGCTGGTGACAGAAAAGATATTTTAGTTTGCAGAAGTCGTGCAGCTACAGCATGTGTTACTTTTAAAGTCAGAGGATGGAACAGCACTCCCTCTGCTCAGGCCTGTAGAGCCAATGCGGCAGCCATTACTGCTTGAACACACGGTGGGGTTGCTCAACCACTGGATCTAAGTATACTGAATAATATGCAATTGGTCTTCATTTAGCACCATGTTTTTGGAACAGTACTGATGTCATAAATCCATTTTTACAATCTACTGTTTGGATGAAAGGTTTAGCATCATTTGGAAGAGCTAGCACTGATGTTCCTGCGAGAGCTTGTTTCAATTTCAAAAACGCTGTTTCTCCTTCAGGAGTCCATTTAAAGCCATAGGCTTATCATAGATTAGATTTTGAAGTGGTTGTAATTGTTCTGCATAATCTGGTAGCCATGCTCTGCAATAATTACAGAGTCCTAAAAATGACATCATCTGTCTCTTTGTCTGTGGTTTTGGAGCAGCTAATATAGCCTTTTTCCTGTCTTCATTTACTGTGCGACCATTTTGAGTTAATGTATGTCCTAAGTATTTGACTTCTTAGTAGGGATGTCAACAATTAATCGACTTGCGATTAATTGTCGATTAAGACATTGGTCGAACAAAATGCATTAATTGTAATTAATCCCTAATCGCGGACACGCGAACCACGTGGTCACGAAACAAGGCAACCGCGCACTGCGCTCACTCAATGTCACTCACTCGTGCTCAGCAGCCCCGGTGTACACCGGGGCTGCTGAGCACGATCGAACCGCGGCGCCTGGAATGCGTACTCTCAGCCCGAGCCACAAACCAGCCGCACGAAACCAGCAGCGGCACGTGGTGGTTTAATCCTGGTTTAGTCCAGGTCTAGACCAGGTTTAGACCTGGTTTAGTTCTGGTCTAGACTTGGTTTAGTCCACGTTTAGTCCTGGTCTAGTCTCTTAGCCAATCAGGACGCAGAACACAATGTTACACTATAAATAAATAAATAAATAAATAAATCCATGAACAGCGATAGAGCGAGGGATTACTGTATTTTGTTATTCAGCATCAATACATTTGTCTGCTTTTTACAAAGGAATAATTAATTGAGGAATATACAATATAATAATACTATGATATATTTATGACTCAGTGTTATGTTACTATAGCTTATATTCTTAAAGACCCTATTGAAACACTCAAATTCAGGTGAAAAACACCACTTATCAATTAATCGTTAATCGATCGATAAGGTCAATCAACTATCAATTAATTAATTAACCGATAATTTGCATCCCTACTTCTTAGATTTGCTGACTTTATTTCCTGTTTCTGATAGAAATTACAAGAATTGAATGAAAGGAGCAGAAAGAAGAGTAATCTTATGTTATAGCGCGGATTTAGACCTGGTTTAGACCTGGTTTAGTCCTGATTTAGTCCTGGTTTAGTCCTTGTTTAGTCCTGGATTAGTCCTGGTTTAGTCCTGGTTTATCCCTGGTCTAGTCCTGGGTTAGTCCTGGTTTATCCCTGGTCTAGTCCTGGGTTAGTCCTGGTTTAGTCCTGGTTTATTCAGTTAGAATAATCTTCTGTTCTCTGCCCTTCCCTTTTCCAGACAATAACACGATAAAAACATTTCATCAATATATTCCATTTCAA
>JAVJIX010000113.1:1147500-1225000 GCA_036785185.1 Paratrypauchen microcephalus
TGAGGAGAGAACAGAAGGAGACTTGAGGAAGAGGAGGGGAAGAGGAGGTGAGGAGAGAACAGAAGGAGACTTGAGGAAGAGGAGGTGAGGAGAGAGCAGAAGGAGAGTTGAGGAGAGGAAGAGGAGGTGAGGAGAGAACTGAAGGAGACTAGAAGAAGAGGAGAGGAAGAGGAGGTGAGGAGAGAAGAGAAGGAGACTTGAGGAAGAGGAGGTGAGAAGAGAACAGAAGGAGAGTTGAGGGAGAGGAGGAGAGGAGAGAACAGAAGGAGACTTGAGGAAGAGGAGAGGAAGAGGAGGTGAGGAGAGAACAGAAGGAGACAAGAGGAAGAGGAGAGGAAGAGGAGGTGAGGAGAGAACAGAAGGAGACTTGAGGAAGAGGAGGTGAGGAGAGAGCAGAAGGAGAGTTGAGGAAGAGGAGAGGAAGAGGAGGTGAGGAGAGAACTGAAGGAGACTAGAAGAAGAGGAGAGGAAGAGGAGGTGAGGAGAGAAGAGAAGGAGACTTGAGGAAGAGGAGAGGAAGAGGAGGTGAGGAGGAGAGAACAGAAGGAGACTAGAGGAAGAGGAGAGGAAGAGGAGGTGAGGAGAGAAGAGAAGGAGACTTGAGGAAGAGGAGGTGAGGAGAGAGCAGAAGGAGAGTTGAGGAAGAGGAGAGGAAGAGGAGGTGAGGAGAGAACAGAAGGAGACTTGAGGAAGAGGAGGTGAGAAGAGAACAGAAGGAGACTTGAGGAAGAGGAGGTGAGGAGAGAGCAGAAGGAGAGTTGAGGAAGAGGAGAGGAAGAGGAGGTGAGGAGAGAACTGAAGGAGACTAGAAGAAGAGGAGAGGAAGAGGAGGTGAGGAGAGAACAGAAGGAGACTTGAGGAAGAGGAGAGGAAGAGGAGGTGAGGAGAGGAGAGAAGGAGACTTGAGGAAGAGGAGGTGAGGAGAGAGCAGAAGGAGAGTTGAGGAAGAGGAGAGGAAGAGGAGGTGAGGAGAGAACAGAAGGAGACTAGAAGAAGAGGAGGAAGAGGAGGTGAGGAGAGAAGAGAAGGAGACTTGAGGAAGAGGAGAGGAAGAGGAGGTGAGGAGAGAACAGAAGGAGACTAGAGGAAGAGGAGGTGAGAAGAGAAGAGAAGGAGGCTTGAGGAAGAGGAGGTGAGGAGAGAGCAGAAGGAGAGGTGAGGAAGAGGAGAGGAAGAGGAGGTGAGGAGAGATCTGAAGGAGACTAGAAGAAGAGGAGAAGAAGAGGAGGTGAGGAGAGAGCAGAAGGAGACTTGAGGAAGAGGAGAGGAAGAGGAGGTGAGGAGAGAAGAGAAGGAGACTAGAAGAAGAGGAGGGGAAGAGGAGGTGAGGAGAGAACAGAAGGAGACTAGAAGAAGAGGAGAGGAAGAGGAGGTGAGGAGAGAACAGAAGGAGACTAGAAGAAGAGGAGGGGAAGAGGAGGTGAGGAGAGAACAGAAGGAGACTAGAAGAAGAGGAGAGGAAGAGGACGTGAGGAGAGAACAGAAGGAGACTAGAAGAAGAGGAGGTGAGGAGAGAACAGAAGGAGACTAGAGGAAGAGGGGGTGAGGAGAGAACAGAAGGAGACTAGAGGAAGAGGAGGTGAGGAGAGAACAGAAGGAGACTAGAGGAAGAGGAGAGGAAGAGGAGGTGAGGAGAGAACAGAAGGAGACTAGAAGAAGAGGAGGGGAAGAGGAGGTGAGGAGAGAACAGAAGGAGACTAGAAGAAGAGGAGGGGAAGAGGAGGTGAGGAGAGAACAGAAGGAGACTAGAAGAAGAGGAGAGGAAGAGGAGGTGAGGAGAGAAGAGAAGGAGACTAGAGGAAGAGGAGGTGAGGAGAGAACAGAAGGAGACTTGAGGAAGAGGAGGTGAGAAGAGAAGAGAAGGAGACTAGAGGAAGAGGAGGTGAGGAGAGAACAGAAGGAGACTTGAGGAAGAGGAGGTGAGAAGAGAACAGAAGGAGACTAGAGGAAGAGGAGGTGAGGAGAGAAGAGAAGGAGGCTAGAGGAAGAGGAGAGGGAGAGGAGGGGAGGAGAGAACAGAAGGAGACGAGAGGAAGAGGAGAGGAAGAGGAGGGGAGGAGAGAACAGAAGGAGACTTGAGGAAGAGGAGGTGAGGAGAGAGCAGAGGGAGAGTTGAGGAAGAGGAGGAGGAAGAGGAGGTGAGGAGAGAACTGAAGGAGACTAGAAGAAGAGGAGAGGAAGAGGAGGTGAGGAGAGAAGAGAAGGAGACTTGAGGTAGAGGAGGTGAGAAGAGAACAGAAGGAGACTTGAGGAAGAGGAGGTGAGGAGAGAACAGAGAAGGAGACTAGAGGAAGAGAGAAGGAGACTAGAGGAAGAGGAGGTGAGGAGAGAACAGAAGGAAAGTTGAGGAAGAGGAGGTGAGGAGAGAACAGAAGGAGACTAGAGGAAGAGGAGAGGAAGAGGAGGTGAGGAGAGAAAAGAAGGAGACTTGAGGAAGAGGAGGTGAGGAGAGAACAGAAGGAGACTAGAGGAAGAGGAGGAGGAAGAGGAGGTGAGGAGAGAAAAGAAGGAGACTTGAGGAAGAGGAGAGGAAGAGGAGGTGAGAGAGAACAGAAGGAGACTTGAGGAAGAGGAGGGGAAGAGGAGGTGAGGAGAGAACAGAAGGAGACTTGAGGAAGAGGAGGTGAGGAGAGAGCAGAAGGAGAGTTGAGGAAGAGGAGAGGAAGAGGAGGTGAGGAGAGAACTGAAGGAGACTAGAAGAAGAGGAGAGGAAGAGGAGGTGAGGAGAGAAGAGAAGGAGACTTGAGAAGAGGAGGTGAGAAGAGAACAGAAGGAGACTTGAGGAAGAGGAGGTGAGGAGAGAACAGAAGGAGACTTGAGGAAGAGGAGAGGAAGAGGAGGTGAGGAGAGAACAGAAGGAGACTAGAGGAAGAGGAGAGGAAGAGGAGGTGAGGAGAGAACAGAAGGAGACTTGAGGAAGAGGAGGTGAGGAGAGAGCAGAAGGAGAGTTGAGGAAGAGGAGAGGAAGAGGAGGTGAGGAGAGAACACAAGGAGACTAGAGGAAGAGGAGAGGAAGAGGAGGTGAGGAGAGAACAGAAGGAGACTAGAAGAAGAGGAGAGGAAGACGAGGTGAGGAGAGAAGAAAAGGAGACTAGAAGAAGAGGAGGTGAGAAGAGAACAGAAGGAGACTTGAGGAAGAGGAGATGAGGAGAGAGAAGAACGAGACTTGAGGAAGAGGAGGGGAGGAGAGAGCAGAAGGAGAGTTGAGGAAGAGGAGAGGAAGAGGAGGTGAGGAGAGAACAGAAGGAGACTTGAGGAAGAGGAGGTGAGGAGAGAGCAGAAGGAGAGTTGAGGAAGAGGAGAGGAAGAGGAGGTGAGGAGAGAACTGAAGGAGACTAGAAGAAGAGGAGAGGAAGAGGAGGTGAGGAGAGAACAGAAGGAGACTTGAGGAAGAGGAGAGGAAGAGGAGGTGAGGAGAGAAGAGAAGGAGACTTGAGGAAGAGGGGGTGAGGAGAGAGCAGAAGGAGAGTTGGGCAAGAGGGGAGGCAGAGGAGGTGACGGGAGAACAGAAGGAGACTGGAGGAAGAGGAGGTGAGGAGAGAGCAGAAGGAGAGTTGAGGAAGAGGAGAGGAAGAGGAGGTGAGGAGAGAACAGAGGGAGACTTGAGGAAGAGGAGGTGAGAAGAGAACAGAAGGAGACTCGAGGAAGAGGAGGTGAGGAGAGAGCAGAAGGAGAGTTGAGGAAGAGGAGAGGAAGAGGAGGTGAGGAGAGAACTGAAGGAGACTAGAAGAAGAGGAGAGAGAGGAGGAGAGGAGAGACGGGAGGAGACTTGAGGAAGAGGAGAGGAAGAGGAGGTGAGGAGAGAAGAGAAGGAGACTAGAAGAAGAGGAGGGGAAGAGGAGGTGAGGAGAGAACAGAAGGAGACTAGAAGAAGAGGAGAGGAAGAGGAGGTGAGGAGAGAACAGAAGGAGACTAGAAGAAGAGGAGGGGAAGAGGAGGTGAGGAGAGAACAGAAGGAGACTAGAAGAAGAGGAGAGGAAGAGGAGGTGAGGAGAGAACAGAAGGAGACTAGAGGAAGAGGAGGTGAGGAGAGAACAGAAGGAGACTAGAAGAAGAGGAGAGGAAGAGGAGGTGAGGAGAGAACAGAAGGAGACTAGAGGAAGAGGAGGTGAGGAGAGAACAGAAGGAGACTAGAGGAAGAGGAGAGGAAGAGGAGGTGAGGAGAGAACAGAAGGAGACTAGAAGAAGAGGAGGGGAAGAGGAGGTGAGGAGAGAACAGAAGGAGACTAGAAGAAGAGGAGGGGAAGAGGAGGTGAGGAGAGAACAGAAGGAGACTAGGAGAAGAGGAGAGGAAGAGGAGGTGAGGAGAGAAGAGAAGCAGACTAGAGGAAGACGAGGTGAGAAGAGAACAGAAGGAGACTTGAGGAAGAGGAGGTGAGAAGAGAAGAGAAGGAGACTAGAGGAAGAGGAGGTGAGGAGAGAACAGAAGGAGACTTGAGGAAGAGGAGGTGAGAAGAGAACAGAAGGAGAGTAGAGGAAGAGGAGGTGAGGAGAGAACAGAAGGAGACTAGAGGAAGAGGAGAGGAAGAGGAGGTGAGGAGAGAACAGAAGGAGACTAGAGGAAGAGGAGAGGAAGAGGAGGTGAGGAGAGAACAGAAGGAGACTTGAGGAAGAGGAGGTGAGGAGAGAGCAGAAGGAGAGTTGAGGAAGAGGAGAGGAAGAGGAGGTGAGGAGAGAACTGAAGAAGACTAGAAGAAGAGGAGAGGAAGAGGAGGTGAGGAGAGAAGAGAAGGAGACTTGAGGTAGAGGAGGTGAGAAGAGAACAGAAGGAGACTTGAGGAAGAGGAGGTGAGGAGAGAACAGAAGGAGACTAGAGGAAGAGAGAAGGAGACTAGAGGAAGAGGAGGTGAGGAGAGAACAGAAGGAAAGTTGAGGAAGAGGAGGTGAGGAGAGAACAGAAGGAGACTAGAGGAAGAGGAGAGGAAGAGGAGGTGAGGAGAGAAAAGAAGGAGACTTGAGGAAGAGGAGGTGAGGAGAGAACAGAAGGAGACTAGAGGAAGAGGAGAGGAAGAGGAGGTGAGGAGAGAAAAGAAGGAGACTTGAGGAAGAGGAGAGGAAGAGGAGGTGAGGAGAGAACAGAAGGAGACTAGAAGAAGAGGAGGTGAGGAGAGAGCAGAAGGAGAGTTGAGGAAGAGGAGAGGAAGAGGAGGTGAGGAGAGAACTGAAGGAGACTAGAAGAAGAGGAGAGGAAGAGGAGGTGAGGAGAACAGAAGGAGACTAGAAGAAGAGGAGAGGAAGAGGAGGTGAGGAGAGAAGAGAAGGAGACTAGAGGAAGAGGAGGTGAGGAGAGAACAGAAGGAGACTTGAGGAAGAGGAGGTGAGAAGAGAAGAGAAGGAGACTAGAGGAAGAGGAGGTGAGGAGAGAACAGAAGGAGACTAGAGGAAGAGGAGGTGAGGAGAGAACAGAAGGAGACTAGAGGAAGAGGAGAGGAAGAGGAGGTGAGGAGAGAACAGAAGGAGACTAGAGGAAGAGGAGAGGAAGAGGAGGTGAGGAGAGAACAGAAGGAGACTTGAGGAAGAGGAGGTGAGGAGAGAGCAGAAGGAGAGTTGAGGAAGAGGAGAGGAAGAGGAGGTGAGGAGAGAACTGAAGGAGACTAGAAGAAGAGGAGAGGAAGAGGAGGTGAGGAGAGAAGAGAAGGAGACTTGAGGTAGAGGAGGTGAGGAGAAAAGAGAAGGAGTCTTGAGGTAGAGGAGGTGAGAAGAGAACAGAAGGAGATTAGAGGAAGAGAGAAGGAGACTAGAGGAAGAGGAGGTGAGGAGAGAACAGAAGGAGAGTTGAGGAAGAGGAGGTGAGGAGAGAACAGAAGGAGACTAGAGGAAGAGGAGAGAAAGAGGAGGAGAGGAGAGAAAAGAAGGAGACTTGAGGAAGAGGAGGTGAGGAGAGAAAAGAAGGAGACTAGAGGAAGAGGAGAGGAAGAGGAGGTGAGGAGAGAAAAGAAGGAGACTTGAGGAAGAGGAGAGGAAGAGGAGGTGAGGAGAGAACAGAAGGAGACCAGACCTGTTGGATTGTGGGAAATGAGCTCTTTGTTTTTCCCGTATCCATGGAGACCGTACAAGAGGCTCGATGTGGATATTTGAGATGTGGCAGCAAATGGAGGAAACACTGGCGCCCCCTGGAGGCTGCTGTGATGCTGCAGGACTCAGAGGAGGGACACGTTTGGATCTTCCTCTCAAATTTCCCTTCGGGGATAATATAAATAAAACAATAAAAATAAACAAACTGCCTGGACACAGATCTGCTGACCCTCCTTAAACTGACCTGAGACCTTCGACTGAGACACACTGGAAACAGTTTGGTGCAGAAGAACCTGAAATTTGAATTTAACACTTTCAAATCATAAACAGCACAAAGACTAAGCACAGGACAGGAGTAAACAGGAGCAGACAGGAGCAAACAGGAGCAGACAGGAGCAGACAGGAGCAAACAGGAGCAAACAGGAGCAGACAGGAGCAAACAGGAGCAAACAGGAGCAGACAGGAGCAAACAGGAGCAGACAGGAGCAGACAGGAGTAATATAAAGTTCTGAAGTACATTGTTTGATATTTTCCACTTATCTTAAAAGTGACTTGTCATATACGACAGGTTTGTAAGAGAACTGAAGTACTTTATCCTCCATGTACTTGTCTCTGTTTAACATTGGCTCACAGAAGCTGTAGTAACTTTTATCTGGCAGACTTTTATCTATATTGTGGCTAAATGCTGTGGAAGCGGTGCCTGCTGGCCTTCAGAGTCTCACCACAGTCACAGCTTTATAAACCTCCTCCTTTGGAAGCAATAGTTAAGGGCGCAGCCGGATCTTGAAGTGGGCAGGGTTGGGCAATGCCCACCCAAAATGTTCTCCTGCCCACCCAGTTGGTCAACTGTATTTGATGTCATTTCAACCTGCCAGTCACGTTTTCTTGTTTGCTCTGCCAAAATTCCACGACTTCTGATTCGCCAAGCCGCTTACCCGAGCACAAAGCGCCCAGCAGCAGCGGCAGCGCGGGGCAGGTGATCCGGGGATACAGCCTCATTTTGGCGCTTGGTCCACTCCGTGTCCCGCTGTCTGCATGAACACGCGGGCGGCGCGCTGTATGGTGCTCCTCCGCTCCGGGCTTTGGCCCCTGGAATCCAAGCGCAAACCCACAGTTTTCTACAGTATTCTAGAGTATTCCACAGTATTCCTCATTATTCCTCTTTCCCCCCGCGCCGCTTCAGCCCCACTGCTCCATTGCGACCCCGGGATCCGTCCTCACGTGCAGCCGAGAAGCAGGCTCCACGGGGCGGGCAGCACAGTGGAAGCATCCCGCTGTCCGGCCCGTGTGCTCCGGTTCTCGGTGTGTGTGCGACTGTGCGTGTGTGTGAGTGATCAATTCATTTTTTTATTATTTCATATCACGGAGCTCCACATCAAGCCGCACATACCACGCACCACGCGCACACCTGCCTCCATCAATTATTTTTTTTTATCATTTCCTTTTTATTTCATCATCACTCCAAGGTCCTGGTTATTTGGTATTTGTAATTTTACTGATGTCATATAGAATGCTGGGCATAGTAATTGGTTAGTAGTAATAGCCTGGCCATACCTTTGATAGGTTAATGCTCTGTTGGCCATACATTAGGACAGCTTCTTAACCACAGGGCCGCGACCCAAACTGAGGCCGTAAGTGCTACTTTGAGGGCTGCAAAAAACTTTGTTTTGCACAAGTGGGCTGCGCGGGCCATGGGACTGTGTAGGATATCAACTGAAGACACCAGAGATAGGCTATGGTCAAACTAAAATGCACTAGAATGCAGGAAATTGCATCTAAAAAATCCAAAATTTTCACAAACTCTCCCTCCACCTCTGATACACTGTTAATACTTAATGGGCCCCAAGCCACTCTGCACTGGGAAAACTGGGCCTCAACGTCAAACAGGTTAAAGGGATATGCCACCCCCAGGTCAAATTTGGGCATCTCCCCACAGTCCAGAGACTAAAATAAGTGGTGGAAAGCGATTTCCTGCTCACCCAGCCATTGTCCGAGTCTGTCGCCACTGACCGCCGCGGTATCTGCAGCTACTCCGCCTTAGAATGGAGTCTAACGTAGCCAGAGAAAGATTTCGGCCAAAAGGAATTAATTTGCTCGATGCGTTTCCCAATTACTTTGTGTGTAGTGCGCATTCATATCGAGTGCAAATAAATGTGCAAATCAACACGGAGAGCTTGACTTGGTCATTTTGGGTGGGAACTATTTTCCAGTGCGTAAGAATACAGCCGTATCACGCACCACGTTGTGCAACAGGGGAACTCCCTTCCCGGTGCGTAACTGGGATTCCCCTGGTAGCGTGCTGCGTGATACGGCTGTATTCTTACGCACTGGAAAATAGTTCCCACCCAAAATGACCCAGTCAAGCTCTCCGTGTTGATTTGCACATTTATTTGCACTCGATATGAATGCGCACTACACACAAAGTAATTGGGAAACGCATCGAGCAAATTAATTCCTTTTGGCCGAAATCTTTCTCTGGCTACGTTAGACTCCAGTCTAAGGTGGAGGAGCACCAGATACCGCGGCGGTCAGTGGCGACAGACTCGGACAATGGCTGGGTGAGCAGGAAAACGCTTTCCACCACTTATTTTAGTCTCTGGACTGTGGGGAGATGCCCAAATTTGACCTGGGGGTGGCATATCCCTTTAAGAACCCCTACATTAGAAGGAAAATGGTCCACATGAAGCTCCACACTATGCTCCACCAAATGCCCCCAATCTGTGCAGTCTAGATCCAGGCCTGGTTAAGGGTCTTGAACACTCAAAGATCAGACTATGTTCACGTTTAAAATCATACAATGTTGATTTTTCAAGTCCCCCCGGGCCCGTATTATTGATGGTAAATAAACTTCTCCTGCTTAAGACTTCCAGTTGGTCTCCAGCCTTTTACTTCCATCCTTTCTTGGGCAAGCTGAAAACTTCTACAACAAGAATGAATTCGTTTGTTTGGGTAGGACCTGTGGTCAATATTTAGTTTTACATTAGTTCAGTGGCAGTTTGTGGAACAGAAGTTGGGAAGAAAAGTAACGTTGAGTTGTACAACAAGATTCCTCTGCCCATTTCTTCAACACAGAAACTCCACCATAAATGCAGAGGATTTATGTAAATGATGTTTCATGAAGTGGTTGAACCTGTCACAGGCACTTTAAGTTACAGCGTTGTGTTTGTCCTTCGTCTCTCCTCCCTCTCCTTCACTTGCTCCCTCACTCTCTCACTCAGTCAGTCTCTCATCATGGCGGTGAACATACCTGGAGTGATCGCTATGGTGTTTTTCTACCTGCTGGTGCTTGGGACGGGCATCTGGGCTTCTTTCAAATCCAGTAGGGAACAGAAGAAAAATGCAGCGTCTGAAATCGAGATGACTCTCCTGGGGAACCGCAGCATCGGCCTGGTGGGCATCTTCACCATGACAGGATGGTTGGAAAACTTGTTTGGACACACTTTTTCATTAATGCTTCTTTATTTCTAGGATTATTCACAGTAAACATTCTCAGTGGAAGTGTCAAAACTACGAATGCACTGATTAAACGTCAGAGGGAAGACTCAGGTCGATAGACGATTCTCTTTTTTTCTCTCATAAAGTCTCAGGTCTGTGTCATATCTCCACTCTCTGTGCACAACCTTTGCTCTTGTGTTTCTGCTGTCAGACCAGTCGATGACGTCTGTGAGCGAAACAGTGGACGGATGAGAGGAGGGGGTGAGTGGGTGAGACCCCAGAGCAGAGCCTGTGTCAGGTTCAAACTCCGCCTCTACAGCAGCTGTGAGTCTTTCGAGCAGACATAAGTACATGTTTCTGAAATGCTTCCACAGCTGCTGTGGATCTAATGAAATTCAGTATAAGTTCAAACGTTTGCCCTGTGCAAACTGCAAAGTGTGTTTAGTTCCTCATAGCTCTAAACAATTTTAAGACTTCAACTAAAATGAATAAAATATAGCTGCAAGCAGCAATGTGGGGCCAAGCACCGAAGGTGCATGTAGGCCTCAGCATGTATTATTAAAATTCCTGCAACTTTGACCTTAACAGGGTCTAACAGGGTTTAACAGGGTCTGTAACAGGGTCTGAATTTTCTGTGTTGCCTAGCAACGCAGAAAATTCCTGAAAATTCCTACAACTTTGACCTGCTGGTGGCACTAGACGGTTGGGGCTGGGGGCCTATAAATTGCTGTGGGTAATGAGGAGATAATGAGCTGGAATGTGCATGCAAAATTTCACAACTTTTTACCAGACGGTTCTAGGGGCTGCTATAGACTCCCATAGGTGGAAGAATAATGTATAATAATAATAAGAATCAGTAGAAACACTTTTTTTTTTTTTTTTTTTTTATCTTTTAATATTACAAGGTATACAATAATACACATTTCAGGTACATAATAGTACATATTTCATCACCACAATAACATTCACAAAGCACTCAGAAGACACATCGGGGGATGCGGGTACGGGAATAAACACCACTGGGCACAAGGGCTAAGAGAAACAGGGGGAATGAAGAGGACCAAAGGGATGAAGAAAGGGGCCTGGGGGAGAGCAAAGGTGATGCAGTGCAAACACATTTTCGTGTTTCCTCTGCCATCGGATCGCCAGTCTCTGTCGCCCCGTCCCACCAGTCTATCAGAGAATCATACACTTCAATTTCAGTATCGAAACAGTCGTATAACCTCTCCATTTTCCAAATGAAGCTGGGATCGTCCAGGGGACCCATCAGACGCGCCTCGGAGTCACGGCGCACTCAGAGGACCTCCGGAGCCTCTTAACGCTTTGTCTAACCTCAAGGTCCGCTTCAACATCGCCACTGCAGAAGTCCATTTGTTCCCCCACTGCGCCCGCACACCTGGTAGCGGGCCCAGAGGGGCACGCGGCGGCCGGACCACACGGGTCCGGAGCGGAGATCTGATCACACGGGCCCGGAGCAGAGACCACATCACACGGGCCCGGAGCAGAGACCACATCACACGGGCCCAGAGCGGAGACCACATCACACGGAGCCGGAGCGGACGAGGGCCGAAGGGACTCGTCCTCCACGGCCTGAGAACTGAGCTTCGCCCCGTTCGTCTTCCGGGTGTGGCCAGACCCGGGGGCCCGGACCCCGGGCCGCGCCGCTCCCCCCGCTCCGGGGGCGAGGCGCTGGACCGCAGCAGTATCCGTAGCAGCATTCGGCTCAGCCCCCGCCGCCACGGCTAAAGGAGCTTGGCTCAGAGGGGGGGCTCTGCGGCGCGTGGAGGCAGCCCCTCATCAGTAGAAACACTATGGTGCCTAGCACTTTTGGTGCTTGGCCCCAATAAAACATCATCACCCAACTCCAGCAATGCCTCCTCAACTTCCAGCTTTTCGAAACATTTTAATCTGGTTTCCGTCCCCATCACAGCACTGAAACTGCCCTCCCTAAAGTCACCAACAACCTCCTCCTCGCAGCAGACTCTGGTTGCCTCTCCATTCTCCTCCACCACCTCAGTGCAACATTTGACACCATCGGCCACACCATCCTCCTCCACCGTCTACAGTGCACTGCACTGTAACTCCAAATCTCACTCCTCTCCTGTCACCACTGGTGTTCCCCAAGGTTCGGTGCTCATCCCCCTCCTCTTCATCATCTATATGCTTCCCCTCGACCACATCTTCCGTCACCATGGACTCCATTTCCACTGTTACACCGATGACACTTTTTACATTTCGACCAAATCCATCACCTCAGTCATTCTCTCCACCATTACCCGTCTGTCTGAAATTAAAACCTGAATGGACCACAACTTCCTCAAACTTCCTCAAAGCATTAAAACAGATCTGCTCATCACTGGACCCAAAGCTCTCCTCCCCTCTGCTCAGAACATCTCCCTCTTAATCGATGGCCACACTGTTACCTCCTCTCCCTCTGTATGCAACTTTGCTATCATCATGGACCCTGCCCTCTCATTCAGAGCCCACATCAGCCACATCACCAAAACATCTTTTTTCCATCTCCGCAACATCGCCCGTCAGCGCACCTCCCTCTCTCAGCCCACCGCAGAAATCCTTATTCATGTCTTTATCTTCTCCAGACTCGACTACTGCAATAGACTTCTGTACGGTTTCCCCACCACCCACCTCCAAAAACTACAATACATCCAGAACTCCACTGCCAGCCTCCTCACCCACACTCGCTCCAGAGACCACATCACTCCTGTCCTCAAGCAACTCTACTGGCTCCTCGTACAACACCGCATTCAAAACAATGTCCTCCTCATCATCTACAAGTTCCTCCATAACTTCACCCCTCCCTGTCCCTCCCGCCGCCTCAGATCAGCCAACACCAACCTCCTCACTCCCCTCATCGGGACAAAGAACCTCCTCACTCCCCTCATCTGGAAAAAGAACCTCCTCACTCCCCTCATCGGGACAAAGAACCTCCTCACTCCCCTCATCGGGACACAGAACCTCCTCACTCCCCTCATCGGGACAAAGAACCTCCTCACTCCTCTCATCTGGACAAAGAACCTCCTCACTCCCCTCATCTGGACAAAGAACCTCCTCACTCCCCTCATCGGGACAAAGAACCTCCTCACTCCTCTCATCTGGACAAAGAACCTCCTCACTCCCCTCATCTGGACAAAGAACCTCCTCACTCCTCTCATCGAGACAAAGAACCTCCTCACTCCCCTCATCGGGACAAAGAACCTCCTCATTCCCCTCATCAGGAAAAAGCACCGGACCTTGGGGGACTGAGCCTTCGCTGCCGCTGCCCTGTCCTTCTGGTATTCCCACATGATTCTGCCCGTTTTCCACAGTGTTACTTCCTATTTTGTCTGTAAAGCGTCTTTGAGTGTCCAATGTATTTTTATTATTATGAAATGCTCCATTACATTTAAGCTGTCCTTTTGTTTACCCACAGCCACTTGGGTTGGAGGAGGCTTCATAGTGGGCATAACGGAGATGGTGTACACCCCCTCTATGGGTCTGACCTGGGCCGTGCTTATGTTAGCCGCCTACTCTGTCTCATTTCTGCTCTGTAAGTATTCAAGTCACTTTACTGTTTTATAAGTGAAATGAGAGAGTGGTCAATTAATTCATGAATTTATGTTTTAAAACTTGCAGGGACGTGCACAGGGGGGTTGCTCAGGTTGCCCGGGCAACTGCCCTGTGCCCTCCTGGACTGACGTTGCCCTTCCAAGTAGAAAATAAATAAATAAATTGTTCAATCGATACAGAATTTCATGTAGGCCTAGGCCTAGATTTGAAAATGAAAACAAAAAATCACCACTCAAAACATTTTTCATAAAATAAAAGCAGCCTCATTCACTCGCGAGTCAGACCCCGCGCACCCGCTCCATCCGACTACGACCTCAGATCAGACGAGACTACCCGCTGAATTTAAGCATATTACTAAGTGGAGGAAAAGACACTAACCAGGATTCCCTCAGTAGCGGCGAGCGAAGAGGGAAGAGCCCAGTGCAGAATTCCCATCTGACGGGCAGGTGCGGGAAATGTGGCGTACAGAAGTCCGCTTGCCCGGTGTCGATCGGGGGCCTGAGTCCTTCTGATAGAGGCTCAGCCCGTGGACGGTGTGAGGCCGGTAATGGCCCCCGTCGCGCCAGGGTCCTTCTCAGAGTCTGGTTCTTTGGGAATGCAGCCCAAAGCGGATGGTAAACTCTGTTTAATACCGACACGAGGCCGATAGTCGACAAGTACCGTAAGGGAAAGTTGAAAAGAACTTTGAAGAGAGAGTTCAAGAGGACGTGAAATCGTTTACAGGTAAACGGGTGGGGTCCACGTGGTCCGCCCAGGGGACTCGGTGGGCAAGGGACGGCTGCCTGTTGCGGGAGGATCCCCTCGCGGGACCTCTCCCTGGGTGTCGCTGGCCCCCGCCGAGCGCACTTCCTCCGCGGCGGTGTGCCACGACCAACTCTGGGTTGGCCAGGAAAGGGTCGAGGCGAAGGTGGCACGCCGCCCCGACTGCGTGCTTCACAGCGCCTCCCGCCCGGACTTCGCCTCACGGCGCCTCCCGCCCGGACTTCGCCTCTTCGCCGCTTCCCAGGGTGTGTATCACGTGTATCAGCAGTGGGATCAGTGCCCACTGCTGATACACGTGACTGGCACCTGACCCGGGCCTGCATGTGGAAAGAGATTGTTGCGGTTGTTGTAAAAGGTGAGATTGAGATGTATAACAAATGACTAAGCTACATGTCTGCAGTTTCTAACATTTCGTTTTAGCAGAATGAATGATGGGAATAATGCATCACATGAATTTGTTCATTCAAAATGGTTAAATTACTAAATCTTATAATTATTTTGGGTAAGTGATGCCCAGGGAAAGGAGGCGGTTTAAGGAGAGAGAGAAAACCCTCAGAGAGGCAGCAAAGGGGAGCACATCACTGCAGGGGTGGCTAAGAAAAAGCCAACCAGCAGGTGAGACAGAAATGTTGCATTGTGATAAAGATGTATGTAGGCTAATTGATTAATTAATCTGACTCATATTTTAGCCTACTACTGGCAATTTTTCATAATTACATTTAAGACGAGGAGCAGCCACAAGCCTCCTCCAGACACTTCATATCACCTGTGATTTTTTTTCCCCCGTGTGGGGGGGGTTGGGTTGCTCTTTCTTCAGGTCAGAGCAACTGCCCCTCAAAATTCCTGTGCACGTCCCTGTTTAAAAGTAAAGTGCATATTTGTCTCAAAGCATCACACACAGACACACAAACACACAAACCTCAAAACACACTAAAGTCTTCTCTTTAGTGTGTTGTATAAAGACTACTGTACGACATTAATGCTTCATTTATGAATCGGCTCGTGCAAAACTCACGGCAGCTCCCGTTTGTCATCAACACTTCCAGAGCCGCTCTGTGGCATAGGCAATATAGGCAAAGGTTAAGGGCGGACAGTGACAGGAGATGCACCTGTCGCTGTCCCAGCAGTTAAAGGACCCCAGATCCTGAGGTCCTTTAACTAATTAATCTTCAGGGCTCCTAATTAACTGACTGATGCTTATCAAGGTATTGGTAAAAGAACCCACATTTTCAACTATGTATGTCATCTTTTGTTTAGGTGGCTATGTGTTTGCTAAACCTTTACGAGACCAAATGTGCATGACCATGATGGACCCTTTCCATAAGAAGTTCGGCAAAGGCTTCACAGCTGCCATGTGTATGGTCTCAGTTTTTATTGACATACTGTGGATGGCTGCAACACTTATTGGTTTGGGTAAGACACATTTCTCAGAAAAACAGCTCAGCTGATGTGCCAAGATCAAACCTTCTGTCTCTCATGAAATACTAGAATTGGCTTAAATTAGTGAAACATCACATTCACACATTGGCTTAACTCATACTGTCCGCTCATCATCTGGGCTCATAATTCAGGTTAAAGTTTTGTTGTACACCTTCAACAGGTGCAACCATCAGCGTGGTCCTGGACCTGCCCTACACCGTGAGCATCTGGATCTCTGCAGCTGTGGCCATCACCTACACTCTGCTGGGAGGACTGTACTCTGTGGCCTACACGGACGTCATCCAACTGACCCTGATCTTCTTCGGCCTGGTGAGATGATAAACATTCTATACCCTTTATTCCTCCAGCTCTTCTGGGGGGATCCCAAGGTGTTCCCAGGCGAGCTGAGAGACGCAGTCCCTCCAGCATGTCCTGGGTCTTCCCCAGAGAGGCGGCCAGGAGTAAATCTAGAGCTTTGACTTTGGACTCAGCTCTTATTCATAAAAATAATTAGCTTAAGGGCTCTTGGTCAGTTGCTCCCAAACTGTCTTACAGTAGAGCTACACTGACTCCTGGTCATAGATTGTATGTGTAAGTGGACATAGCTAACCTGCTGCATTCCAAATAGGAAGTGAGTGTTCCCTGGTGGGAAGGGACAAGTACCTAGCCTGGGAATTCCCAGGCCGCTTCCGTTCATTTCGAACTGGAAGGCGGCCTGGAAACTCGTCCAAGCGAGAGTCCCAGATTTAGGGCCCCAATCAGAGAGCGGGGGAGGGGTGGCAAGACGGTGACGCGTACTACATGACAAACGGAAGCTTGTAGTTTGAACTGACAACTGACATGATTGGCTATGGACTTACGTATACGCTCAATGATAGACATTCATAACGCCCAATAAACGGCCGTTGGCAATCGCTAACCACACCTCCGCTACGGGATTTTTCAAAGCGAGTTTCCAGACCCATATCTCACTTGTGATATGGTCAGGTGTTAACCAGACTAACAAGTACCCTCAACAACCTTTCTCCTGATTGGCTCTTTGGTTGTTATGAAATGCTCACTCGGATTTCCAAATATGGAATTTTGCTCCAAATTAGCCGCTAATCTCCTAGGCTCAACTGGCCAGAGCCCAACAGTGTGGCATCCGTCCACTTTTATATACAGGCTACGATCTGTTCAGATAGAGCCTCGCAGACTTTGGGGCCTATTTCAAATTACTTTGTGAAGGAATCGTGCTCTACAAATTAACTTGTCTCACCTACAAGAAAGGAGACAAGAATGGTGCCTAAATGTAAAGAAAAGTGCTTTTCTTTGTCAACATAATACTGTATAAATGGCAACCAAAGACAGTTGTTGATTTAATGTATCAGAAAGAAAGATTCTCTTGTCCATTAATGTCCTTGAATTATAAAGAAGACTATAATAAAGACCAACTTTGTGGGTAACTTTGTTTAGAAATGAAAGATCTAATGTCTGCTAAGGGAAGTGTAACGATGTAGTTCAATAAAATTCAAAAATGTGAAAAAGTGCCCAACATGCTGCAGCTGTGACTGGACTCAATGTTCTCCCCTTGTGTTTTGCAGGGAATCTGTGTTCCATTTGTGCTGATGAACCCTCACTCTGTGAACATTGGGGAAACACTGATGAACAACACCCTGCACACTCCCTGGATCGGTGCACCAGGCCCGGAAAGAATCTGGATTATGATAGATGATTTTTTATTTTTGGTATGTTTCCTTAACCATTTAAGGCAAATTAATACTTTTCTCAGACCTTTAGACTACCATCACTGACATGTCACATGGTCAAATCCAAAATGTCGTCTTAGAAGGATGGATGCTCGGGCACTGTTGGGACCTGTCTAAACCCAGTCAGTCTTCTGTGAACCCTCGAGCACCCGAGTATATAGAGAGAGTATAGAGCTGTTCCAGTGTTCTGTGGCCGTGATGAAAACATCACTGCTCTTCCTGAATCTGAGGTTTGAATATCGGTCAGTTCCCCTCTCCAGTCCCTGGACGAGACTTTACCGGGGAGCCTGAGGAGTGTGATTCCCCGGTGCAGGTTGACACATCAATGAGTGATTTGTCCCCAACCCAAAGGTCCAGGGATGTGACCCTCTCATGTACCAGCCCATGGCCTCTCCTCGTGGGCAACACCAGAGAAGTGGAGAATAAAACTCACAAGGAATTGGGTACCAGAGCTCAAGATGCATATGGACTAGATCTAGTCAGTAACACTCAACCTCCCACACACTCAGGCCTCTCTCCCCCAGGATCTTGGGATCCACGGATTCTCCTGCAGGTGGTGAGGTGGACCCATGATGCTCATTCAGGCTGTGGCCGGCTGGGCCCAGTGGGAGAGCTGTAATTTGCAATGTGGTAGTGTCTCAGTAGTATTTTGTAAGTACATCAGTCTGCTGAGTGCTGTCTGCATCTGAATAGAAAATATCAGTGTTTGATTGTCCATCAATAGTCTTTGTTCATGTTGTGACAGAATGACTCATTCATCTGTTACAGTCAGTGGGGAGTGTAGCATACCAGGCCTTACACCAGAGGACGCTGTCTGCTTCTTCAGACAGGTCAGCGAAAATCACCTCCTCCATCGCTGCTTTGGGAATCCAGGTCTTTGGAATCGGCCCCATTCTGTTTGGAGCAGCCGCTGCATCCACAGGTATTAAGACTCTTGCACACACAGCACAGACACAGTAAAGTGTGCAGGTAGGAAGGGCAGGGACACCGGTGTGTGCTTGTACAACAACACTGTGGCGGTGCAAAACTCCTCACAGAGAGAACTGTTTTTGGCTTGGGAGCCATGTCACAGCCTTAGGTTCCATGACCGCGTAGTTCCCTCAAGACACAAGGGGAGGCAAGCAGGTGTTTAAGTGGGACTGAACTCGTAACCCCTAAACCACATTTAACCACACAACCACACAACCACACAATAGAGATGCTAAACTGGGCAGTGCCTGAAGACTAAGGAAATGAGTGAGTGGCACAGGCCACAGGAGCCAGGCCACACCCATTTTTACACATTTTTGACCACAAAGTTTTAAATGTACGTAGTTTTCACTAAATTCTTAATATGGAACTGGCTCCAAATTTGCCCCTATAACTGCTAGTCACTGTGAGCTTCATTTGGCTGGAGCCAAACTCCCGTAGTCCCCTTCTTTATAAAGTCTGTGACTCTTCCCTACATATGATGTTCTAGCAGTTTTTCTTTCAACTGTCAGACTGGAACCAGACGTCGTACGGGTCTCCCTCTCCTTATGAGCGAGGAGAAGCTGCTCAGGTGCTGCCCATCATGCTGCAGTTCCTCACTCCCTCTTACATCTCCATCATTGGGATTGGCTGTGTGGCCGCTGCTGTCATGTCGTCTGCAGACTCGGCGCTGATGTCTGCCTCTTCAGTCTTTTCAGCTAATGTGTACAGGAACATCATCAGACCCCAGGTGAGATGACACAGATCAGTTTCCTAACGCTAAGACGAGACTTGCACCTCTCCACTGTGGGACGTCTCCTCTTAAAATCCACTTATTTTATTTGCTCTTGTTTGATTTTATTGTTGTGGAATCAGTGAGATTACACATCTGAGCATTTATTAATGTTTTGTTCTGCATTAGAACTGTACAGTACTTTTGGCAACTGTCTGTTTATAAAATGTACTATACAAATAAAGTGGAGTGGATCACCCCCAAATTAAATAAATCTATGGACAATCTACACCAACAGTGTCATACGAGCGTCCAGCAGGTGTCTTTACGCTGCACATTGCTCAAATTAGGTTGGAGTTCAAATATATCAGCACCAGCAGAGCATCTCCAAGCTTTTTTAGCAGGGCAGAGACAAGAAATAAGCACGTGAGGTCAAAATAAACTTCTAGTGGTGTTCCTAAGTACGTTTCCTAAAACTACAGTCGCACAAACACCATGCGTCACATCCAGGAGCTCAGGGACTGGTGATGGACTACAGAAAGGTTACAGTCACGGAGGATAGATACAGTATAAATGTGCTGCTGATACCAAGAACCTAAGTGGAGCTGGTGATTCCTCACTTGTACCTGCATAATGACAAATCCAGTGACTGAATACAGGCAATAGCTTTTCAAAGAGGTTTAGCATCTCTGTATTAATCAAAGTGAGGCTGTGACATCAGCCTCTGTATATTCCCACGTTTAAACACCAAACCCTTTTATATTGCTACATATTCATTGTTGATTGGATGAATTAAGTTTTAAATCACAATACAAATGTTGACAACATGAGAGACAATGCTTTGCAGCAATAGCAAGCCGCATCTGTGATGCTGCAAAAATCTTCAGTCCGTCTTCAGTGGATTGGTTCAGTTCTGAACAGGCTCTGCGTCAGTCATGTTTATTAAATTATTAGTAATAATTAAACACTTCAGTTTGTGGTGTTGTTTTAAAGGAAAATTAACGTTTTTTTTACAATCTGAGCCTTCTTTCGGCAATAAAACAAGTAGTTTTACTCACCCATAGCAGTTTGGTGTCAATTGGAGCAGTATCGCAGAACTTATGTTGAGCCGTTCTGTTCTACTAATGATCCCGTATCCGTTAGCGTGAGTGCTCGGGGCACTGATTTGCGGTCTCCAAATAACACAAACTTTAGCACTTTTCAAATCACAGAAGATCGCTGTGTCAGGGTAGACTTTTAGTGGATTCCAAAACGGCCTGAAACCCGATATGCAACTATAGTTTCATTTGATGACGTCATCAGAGAGGACAGTGCGCATGCGTGAACTCAGCTGTTTTGTAAACACCGCTAGTCCGAAAGAAGCTAACACCGCTCTGCACTTTACTTTTCTGTTGCGATATCGGGTTTCAGGCCGTTTTGGAATCTACTAAAAGTCTACCCTGACACAGTGATCTTCTGTGATTTGAAAAGTGCTAAAGTTTGTGTTATTTGGACACCGCAAAGTAATTCCCCGAGCACTCACGCTAACGGATACGGGATCATTAGTAGAACGGCTCATCATAAGTTCTGTGATACTGCTCCAATTGACACCAAACTGCTATAGGTGAGTAAAACTACTTGTTTTATTGCCGAAAGAAGGCTCAGATTGAAAAAAAATGTTAATTTTCCTTTAACATTGATTTTGCTTCAAAATTAGCATTAGCATTCAGACCCAAACCTCTACCTTTCTAAAATGAAATGTCCTCTGGTGACACATTTTTATTTGTGTACTTTATAACATGTTGCCAGTCACATCCACCTGCAGCTCCCTGTTCACTGCCTTATCTTTAAATATTTATTCACTTTAACGTGAACTGGCGAAAACCTCACAGTGATAAAATTGGACAGGAAGTAGTGAGGCTAAAAGTTGGTTTATGTTTCTGCGTAGGGCCCTGCCCACCTGAGAGCCGACGTCCTGATGCAAACCTGAACCATACGAGTTTCTCCAGAGCTCATCAAAGTCCAGGTGCATGGTGGGAGTCCAAACTATTTCATTTGAATTCATGATTATTTTTCATCATATTAGGCTCATACGCAGACATTTCTGTGCCAAACATTAGCTGTTCGAAGATGTTTTAATCAGTTGTCCGTGTAGTCTTTGTGGAGCGGCCAATCACAGCAGAGTTGCACGTGCACAGCGCCGCAAACACTGCAAGTTTTCTGATTGGCTTTCATGTGCATCGGGAAGCTGTACGGCACTTCCACGTAGATTTCACAGAGAAGTATAAACCGGCCTTAACCGTGTGGTTTCCAGTCGCTGTTGTGTAGAGTCCATAATAGTATCCTAATTTTTGAATTTTGACATTTTATTTTGGATTTGTCATAAGTGATCTGGTTTTCAATGAGTTTGGTGAAGCTAAATATCCGTTGTAATTCTGAACCATTTTAAAACCTGTTGTTTTTTCCCTCAGGCCTCAGACAGAGAGATGCAGTGGGTGATCCGGGCCTGTGTAGTTGTGGTCGGTGTTACTGGGACCGCTCTCACCACCTTGAAAAACAGCACTTTACTGTTCTGGTTTCTGGCAGCTGAAGTGGCCTATGTTGTGACCTTCCCCCAGTTCTTCTGTGTCCTCTTCTTAAAAAGGACCAACCTCTATGGAGCTATCGCGGGCTTGCTCTTCAGCTTTCCTTTCCGGCTCATGTGTGGAGAGCCCTCACTAGGACTGCCTCCAGTTCTACATTTCCCAGGATGCACTCTGGAGGATGGGGTTTACGTCCAATACTCTCCCATTAAAACGATCTCCATGTTGTCTGCCATGGCTACCATTGTGTTCTTCTCCTACCTGCTCTCTCAGCTTTTCAACCAAGGCCTCCTTCCTGAGAGATGGGACGTGTTCCATGCGAAAGTTCAGACGTCGCTGCAACCAGGACAAGATGATAATGACACCCACACAAGCAATACAGATATGAATGTGCCCAAAACTGACTTTGAAATGGAAGCTTTGGACCCAGTGCATAACTGATCATAAAGAAACTCAAACTAACAACAAATTAGAAGCATGGGAATTTCTTTTTTCTCAAGGACTAAACTAACTATACTAAGCTTCTTTGACAGTGATTTTAAATGCCACAGTGGTCACAGATTGGTTCAGATCACCACATATGTACTTATACCAGGCCCTCCTGGGCCCCCTGGCCCCCAACCGCCGAGTACAGTCTGAGCTGGGCACGCCCCCTCATTAGCCAGCCAAACATTCTGTGACCTCTCATTGAGGCAGCTGTAGATTCAGGTGAGGAAAATAGGATCCGCTCCCATCTTTTTTAAGCTCCCCCTTTGACAACTGAGGCTGAATGTATTAAAGGTGCATTGTGTAACTTTTCCAATGGAGGGCCTTCAAATACTTTTCTCCATGGAGATGTTATTGCTTTGTCTAGAATGTTTCACAGTGTGGTAGTAAACCTTTCTGTCTTCCTGGAGACCGAACCAGACCAAGTTACAGGTCAGATCTGTGGAGAGACAAGTCATTTAATAAATGCCATGACATCTCCATAGAAACAACAAGGTGATGGACTGAACAGTAATCTTATTGTTCTCATTTCATACTTAACGCTTGCTACAGCTAAAGTGCAAACTGTTCAGTAACCTTGAATGATGCTTGCTGCTCTGTTTTAAATTCTAGAAGATTCCCAGACTAAAAGTATCAGCTAAAGATGAGATTTATAAATGGAAAATATTAAGCTTTGGTTAGACTCTCAGACCCTCAGATGATTTTTGCCTGTGTGTCAACCTTATGCTTTGAATCCATGCTCTAACATCATTAAAGGTCCTGTAGATCCATCTCTGTGCCTCTGCGTCTGTTTTTTCTTTTTGCAAAGATACAACAGAAATCAACAGGACACTGAACCAAAAAGTTCCATAGTGCACATTTAAGAACATGAGCCTTATGTCCCCAGCTGTATCCAGAAAAAGAGTGTATACAGCAGTGCCGTAGTACTCGAGACAGGTCTTGTCTCGGAGAACAGCCTCCAGTACATTTGGACTCTGTCTTGTCTCAGTCTTGATGGTGCTTGGCCTCGGTCTTGTCTCGGATTCGAGGTCTGACACTTGACGAGTGCGATCGTATTTCATTACGGCCGGTAAACATGCAGAGGCTGCTAAATATCACTGCAAATCAGTAAGAAGTGTAAATGTTATGAACTGGAAAAAACTCACTTGATTAACTTTGAAGTTGTTCTCTGTAAAGTGCCAGTGGAAGCAGGATTAAAGAAGTGGTTCTCAAACTGTAGGTCAGAGAAAAAAGGGGTGTTTAAGTGCAGCAGTTTGCTTGGCCTATTTTAAGCCTTTAAACATTGATATATGTCCCAAAATAACTGTATAATACAAATAAATGTATGAAATGAAAATGACAAAGATGGTCTTGATTTTGGAACAATTCACCTGTCTTCGCAGATTGAAAAGCTACAACGCATATTAGAGGAGGATTCATTCACTCAGCCGGGGTGAAATAATGCAAACACAAAAAAGGTATAATTGGCCTGAACTGGTTTTATTGTCGTCACCAGACGCAAATATGAAATGGCCAACTTAGTCACCTCCCCACGCTCGAGCGCTACCCCGTTCACCTTAAACCAAACATAAACATCACAAAACACAAACAGTCCATAGATTAAACTTCCCTACACCACAGTCACAAACTCCATGCTCAGTGTCCCCAAACAATCCCAAGTCTGAGCACACCATGTGCGGTGAGTAAGCGTACACAGGTGTACTCACGCTACTGCACTTCCACGTTACAGTCTCCAGTCCAGCAGCTCCCGTGGAGAAATATAATCCATGCATACGGTATTCCAAACAAACAGTAATCCAAGCAATCAATCAATCAATCAATCAAACATTTATAAGGCGCTTTTCATACAAAACTGTAGCACAAAGCGCCTTACAGTGGTCAAGGATTAGAAGATTGACCTTTATTGATCTCGCACAGGAGAAGTTGTTTCTATTTTCTGTTTCTATTATCTGGAGATAATAATAATAAGAAGGAGAATAAGAATAAATAATAATAAGAAGAAGAAAAAACAGAACAATAACAATAGGCCCTACGCTTTAGCGCTCGGGCCTAGTTAAATATAAAACAAAGAACCATGCACCATTATCAATGTTAACAAATAAGTTTCACCCCGGCTGAGCTAATCACTACACTGTGAGGACCTAAGGGGTTGTTACAATTTGGTCTCGAGGGCTGTGGTCTTGGTCTTATCTCGATCCCGACTCTCAGAGGTTTTGGTCTTGTCCTGGTCTCGGACTGGTCTTCGGCTCGATTAGTGCGGACTAAACTACAACACTAGTATACAGGAATGTATTGTCTATCCCGGCTTTCCTCCATGCTTTACTGAAAGTCAAAGGGTGGAGGGTCTAGCTCCTGCTCTACTTGCACGTGACCTCTCACACGTCCTCCTTATCCCTCACACTACCCTCCCTGGGTCTACCTGACCTGACCAATATTTTGATCAGGATGTCATGTTGTCATGTTGTGGTGACATCATGACATCATGGCAACATGACAACATGACAACATGAAATCATGACAACATGACATCATGACATCATGACAACATGACAACATGACATCATGACAACATGAAATCATGACATCATGACAACATGACATCATGACAACATGAAATCATGACATCATGACAACATGACATCATGACAACATGAAATCATGACATCATGACAACATGACATCATGACATCATGACAACATGACATCATGAAATCATGACAACATGACATCATGACAACATGAACTCATGACATCATGGCAACATAACATGACATCATGACATAATGACAACATGAAATCAGGACATCATGACAACATGAAATCATGACATCATGACAACATGACATCATAACGACATGACATCATGACATGAAATCATGACATGAAATCATGACAACATGAAATCATGACAACATGAAATCATGACATCATGACAACATGACATCATAACATGAAATCATGACATCATGACAACATGACATCATGATATCATGACAACATGAAATCATGACAACATGACAACATGACATCATAACGACATGACATCATGACATCATGACATGAAATCATGACAACATGACATCATGACAACATGACAACATGAAATCATGACAACATGACATGACAAGATGACATGACAAGATGACAACATGAAATCATGACAACATGAAATCATGACAACATGACATGACAAGATGACATGACAAGATGACAACATGAAATCATGACAACATGAAATCATGACAACATGAAATCATGACAACATGACATGATAAGATAATCCTTTATTTGTCCCACAATGGGGGAATTGCAGTGTCACAATGCAAGTTTCAGAAACAGCTGGAAAATAATAAGTATGTACAATCAACTAAAAATATGACAACATGACATGACAACATGAAATCATGACAACATGACATCATGACAACATGACAACATGACAACATGACAACATGAAATCATGAAATCATGACATCATGGCAACATAACATGACATCATGACAACATGAAATCATGACAACATGACATGACAACATGACATGACAAGATGACAACATGAAATCATGACAACATGAAATCATGACAACATGAAATCATGACAACATGACATGATAAGATAATCCTTTATTTGTCCCACAATGGGGGAATTGCAGTGTCACAACGGAAGTTTCAGAAACAGTTGGAAAATAATAATAAGTATGTACAATCAACTAAAAATATGACAACATGACATCAGTACAACATGAAATCATGACATGACATGAAATCATGACATCATGACAACATGACAACATGACATCATGACAAAATGATAACATGACATAACAATATGACAACATGTCCCTAATGTTGTGAACCTGTTCACTCATATGGCAATAAAAACCTTCCTGATTCCTGACATGACATCATTACAACATGAAATCATGACAACATGACATCCTGACAACATGAAATCATAACATGACACCATTACAACATGAAATCATGACATGACATGGAATCATGACATCATGACAACGTGACATCATGACAACATGACTGTTTTGTATTGTATTAAATTGACAATACAGGTGATTTTTAACTTAGCATATTATCCTGTGTTTTACTGAATTATTGAATGATTATATGGACTTTTTGTTATAAAAGCATTTCCATTTTAACAAAGTACCTTTTAATTCTGCCCTGCCCTGAAACATCACACCACAGTGATGTCAGTGATGGGGGAGGGCTTAGCTTAATGTCATGCAAATAAGCTTTCTGCTCCACAAGCAGATCTTTAATGCATTCGTTCTACTGTGTATGTCGCATGTGTATAACTATTGTTATTGATTGTATCTGTATTTCCTACTATGTTCATGTTCTTCTATTGGTGATGAGAGGCGAGATGTTAGCGCCCCATGTTGGCTACTTTAAGGTCCGTCTTTTCCTGACAGGGGAAAGATGTGACCCGTCCATTTTCATTTCAACTTGTTGTTTACAATGACAGTAAAGCTTCCGTTACCATTCCATTATTACGCACTGGGTCCAAAGCTTCCATTTCAAAGTCAGTTTTGGGCACATTCATATCTGTATTGCTTGTGTGGGTGTCATTATCATCTTGTCCTGGTTGCCGCGACGTCTGAACTTTCGCATGGAACACGTCCCATCTCTCAGGAAGGAGGCCTTGGTTGAAAAGCTGAGAGAGCAGGTAGGAGAAGAACACAATGGTAGCCATGGTAGACAACATGGAGATCGTTTTAATGGGAGAGTATTGGACATAAACCCCATCCTCCAGAGTGCATCCTGGGAAATGTAGAACTGGAGGCAGTCCTAGTGAGGGCTCTCCACACATGAGCCGAAAAGGAAAGCTGAAGAGCAAGCCCGCGATAGCTCCATAGAGGTTTGTCCTTTTTAAGAAGAGGACACAGAAGAACTGGGGGAAGGTCACAACATAGGCCACTTCAACTGCCAGAAACAGGAACAGTAACGTGCTGTTTTTCAAGGTGGTGAGAGCGGTCCCAGTAACACCGACCACAACCACACAGGCCCGGATCACCCACTGCATCTCTCTGTCTGAGGCCTGAGGGAAAAAACAACAGGTTTTAAAATGGTTCAGAATTACAACAGATATTTAGCTTCACCAAACTCATTGAAAACCAGATCACTTATGACAAATCCAAAATAAAAAGTCAAAATTCAAAAATTAGGATACTATTATGGACTCTACACAACAGCGACTGGAAACCACACGGTTAAGGCCGGTTTATACTTCTCTGTGAAATCTACGTGGAAGTGCCGTACAGCTTCCCGATGCACATGAAAGCCAATCAGAAAACTTGCAGTGTTTGCGGCGCTGTGCACGTGCAGCTCTGCTGTGATTGGCCGCTCCACAAAGACTACACGGACAACTGATTAAAACATCTTCGAACAGCTAATGTTTGGCACAGAAATGTCTGCGTATGAGCCTAATATGATGAAAAATAATCATGAATTCAAATGAAATAGTTTGGACTCCCACGATGCACCTGGACTTTGATGAGCTCTGGAGAAACTCGTATGGTTCAGGTTTGCATCAGGACGTCGGCTCTCAGGTGGGCAGGGCCCTACGCAGAAATATAAACCAACTTTTAGCCTCACTACTTCCTGTCCAATTTGATCACTGTGAGGTTTTCGCCAATTCACGTTAAAGTGAATAAATATTTAAAGATAAGGCAGTGAACAGGGAGCTGCAGGTGGATGTGACTGGCAACATGTTAAAAAGCACACAAATAAAAATGCGTCACCAGAGGACATTTCATTTTAGAAAGGTAGAGGTTTGGGTCTGAATGCTAATGCTAATTTTGTAGCAAAATCAATGTTAAAACAACACCACAAACTGAACTGTTTAATTATTACTAATAATTTAATAAACATGACTGACGCAGAGCCTGTTCAGAACTGAACCAATCCACTGAAGATGAACTGAAGATTTTTGCAACATCACAGATGCGGCTTGCTATTGCTGCAAAGCATTGTCTCTCATGTTGTCAACATTTGTATTGTGATTTAAAACTTAATTCATCCAATCAACAATGAATATGTAGCAATATAAAAGGGTTTGGTGTTTAAACGTGGGAATATACAGAGGCTGATGTCACAGCCTCACTTTGATTAATACAGAGATGCTAAACCTCTTTGAAAAGCTATTGCCTGTATTCAGTCACTGGATTTGTCATTATGCAGGTACAAGTGAGGAATCACCAGCTCCACTTAGGTTCTTGGTATCAGCAGCACATTTATACTGTATCTATCCTCCGTGACTGTAACCTTTCTGTAGTCCATCACCAGTCCCTGAGCTCCTGGATGTGACGCATGGTGTTTGTGCGACTGTAGTTTTAGGAAACGTACTTAGGAACACCACTAGAAGTTTATTTTGACCTCACGTGCTTATTTCTTGTCTCTGCCCTGCTAAAAAAGCTTGGAGATGCTCTGCTGGTGCTGATATATTTGAACTCCAACCTAATTTGAGCAATGTGCAGCGTAAAGACACCTGTTGGACGCTCGTATGACACTGTTGGTGTAGATTGTCCATAGATTTATTTAATTTGGGGGTGATCCACTCCACTTTATTTGTATAGTACATTTTATAAACAGACAGTTGCCAAAAGTACTGTACAGTACTAATGCAGAACAAAACATTAATAAATGCTCAGATGTGTAATCTCACTGATTCCACAACAATAAAATCAAACAAGAGCAAATAAAATAAGTGGATTTTAAGAGGAGACGTCCCACAGTGGAGAGGTGCAAGTCTCGTCTTAGCGTTAGGAAACTGATCTGTGTCATCTCACCTGGGGTCTGATGATGTTCCTGTACACATTAGCTGAAAAGACTGAAGAGGCAGACATCAGCGCTGAGTCTGCAGACGACATGACAGCAGCAGCCACACAGCCAATCCCAATGATGGAGATGTAAGAGGGAGTGAGGAACTGCAGCATGATGGGCAGCACCTGAGCAGCTTCTCCTCGCTCATAGGGAGAGGGAGACCCGTACGACGTCTGGTTCCAGTCTGACAGTTGAAAGAAAAACTGCTAGAACATCATATGTAGGGAAGAGTCACAGACTTTATAAAGAAGGGGACTACGGGAGTTTGGCTCCAGCCAAATGAAGCTCACAGTGACTAGCAGTTATAGGGGCAAATTTGGAGCCAGTTCCATATTAAGAATTTAGTGAAAACTACGTACATTTAAAACTTTGTGGTCAAAAATGTGTAAAAATGGGTGTGGCCTGGCTCCTGTGGCCTGTGCCACTCACTCATTTCCTTAGTCTACAGGCACTGCCCAGTTTAGCATCTCTATTTGAAATGTGCTTTAGGGGTTACGAGTTCAGTCCCACTTAAACACCTGCTTGCCTCCCCTTGTGTCTTGAGGGAACTACGCGGTCATGGAACCTAAGGCTGTGACATGGCTCACAAGCCAAAAACAGTTCTCTCTGTGAGGAGTTTTGCACCGCCACAGTGTTGCTGTACAAGCACACACCGGTGTCCCTGCCCTTCCTACCTGCACACTTTACTGTGTCTGTGCTGTGTGTGCAAGAGTCTTAATACCTGTGGATGCAGCAGCTGCTCCAAACAGAATGGGGCCGATTCCAAAGACCTGGATTCCCAAAGCAGCGATGGAGCAGGTGATTTTCGCTGACCTGTCTGAAGAAGCAGACAGCGTCCTCTGGTGTAAGGCCTGGTATGCTACACTCCCCACTGACTGTAACAGATGAATGAGTCATTCTGTCACAACATGAACAAAGACTATTGATGGACAATCAAACACTGATATTTTCTATTCAGATGCAGACAGCACTCAGCAGACTGATGTACTTACAAAATACTACTGAGACACTACCACATTGCAAATTACAGCTCTCCCACTGGGCCCAGCCGGCCACAGCCTGAATGAGCATCATGGGTCCACCTCACCACCTGCAGGAGAATCCGTGGATCCCAAGATCCTGGGGGAGAGAGGCCTGAGTGTGTGGGAGGTTGAGTGTTACTGACTAGATCTAGTCCATATGCATCTTGAGCTCTGGTACCCAATTCCTTGTGAGTTTTATTCTCCACTTCTCTGGTGTTGCCCACGAGGAGAGGCCATGGGCTGGTACATGAGAGGGTCACATCCCTGGACCTTTGGGTTGGGGACAAATCACTCATTGATGTGTCAACCTGCACCGGGGAATCACACTCCTCAGGCTCCCCGGTAAAGTCTCGTCCAGGGACTGGAGAGGGGAACTGACCGATATTCAAACCTCAGATTCAGGAAGAGCAGTGATGTTTTCATCACGGCCACAGAACACTGGAACAGCTCTATACTCTCTCTATATACTCGGGTGCTCGAGGGTTCACAGAAGACTGACTGGGTTTAGACAGGTCCCAACAGTGCCCGAGCATCCATCCTTCTAAGACGACATTTTGGATTTGACCATGTGACATGTCAGTGATGGTAGTCTAAAGGTCTGAGAAAAGTATTAATTTGCCTTAAATGGTTAAGGAAACATACCAAAAATAAAAAATCATCCATCATAATCCAGATTCTTTCCGGGCCTGGTGCACCGATCCAGGGAGTGTGCAGGGTGTTGTTCATCAGTGTTTCCCCAATGTTCACAGAGTGAGGGTTCATCAGCACAAATGGAACACAGATTCCCTGCAAAACACAAGGGGAGAACATTGAGTCCAGTCACAGCTGCAGCATGTTGGGCACTTTTTCACATTTTCGAATTTTATTGAACTACATTGTTACACTTCCCTTAGCAGACATTAGATCTTTCATTTCTAAACAAAGTTACCCACAAAGTTGGTCTTTATTATAGTCTTCTTTATAATTCAAGGACATTAATGGACAAGAGAATCTTTCTTTCTGATACATTAAGTCAACAATTGTCTTTGGTTGCCATTTATACAGTATTATGTTGACAAAGAAAAGCACTTTTCTTTACATTTAGGCACCATTCTTGTCTCCTTTCTTGTAGGTGAGACAAGTTAATTTGTAGAGCACGATTCCTTCACAAAGTAATTTGAAATAGGCCCCAAAGTCTGCGAGGCTCTATCTGAACAGATCGTAGCCTGTATATAAAAGTGGACGGATGCCACACTGCTGGGCTCTGGCCAGTTGAGCCTAGGAGATTAGCGGCTAATTTGGAGCAAAATTCCATATTTGGAAATCCGAGTGAGCATTTCATAACAACCAAAGAGCCAATCAGGAGAAAGGTTGTTGAGGGTACTCGTCCCTTCCCACCAAGGAACATTCACTTCCTATTTGGAATGCAGCAGGTTAGCTATGTCCACTTACACATACAGTCTATGACCAGGAGTCAGTGTAGCTCTACTGTAAGACAGTTTGGGAGCAACTGACCAAGAGCCCTTAAGCTAATTATTTTTATGAATAAGAGCTGAGTCCAAAGTCAAAGCTCTCGATTTACTCCTGGCCGCCTCTCTGGGGAAGACCCAGGACATGCTGGAGGGACTGCGTCTCTCAGCTCGCCTGGGAACACCTTGGGATCCCCCCAGAAGAGCTGGAGGAATAAAGGGTATAGAATGTTTAAAATCTCACCAGGCCGAAGAAGATCAGGGTCAGTTGGATGACGTCCGTGTAGGCCACAGAGTACAGTCCTCCCAGCAGAGTGTAGGTGATGGCCACAGCTGCAGAGATCCAGATGCTCACGGTGTAGGGCAGGTCCAGGACCACGCTGATGGTTGCACCTGTTGAAGGTGTACAACAAAACTTTAGCCTGAATTATGAGCCCAGATGATGAGCGGACAGTATGAGTTAAGCCAATGTGTGAATGTGATGTTTCATTAATTTAAGCCAATTCTAGTATTTCATGAGAGAAAGGAGGTTTGTTCTTGGCACATCAGCTGAGCTGTTTTTCTGAGAAATGTGTCTTACCCAAACCAATAAGTGTTGTCGCCATCCACAGTATGTCAATAAAAACTGAGACCATACACATGGCAGCTGTGAAGCCTTTGCCGAACTTCTTATGGAAAGGGTCCATCATGGTCATGCACATTTGGTCTCGTAAAGGTTTAGCAAACACATAGCCACCTAAACAAAAGATGACATAAATAGTTGAAAATGTGGGTACTTTTACTAATACCTTGATAAGCATCAGTCAGTTAATTAGGAGCCCTGAAGATTAATTAGTTAAAGAACCTCAGGGTCTGTGGTCCTTTAACTGCTGGGACAGCGACAGGTGCATCTCCTGTCACTGTCAGCCCTTAACCTTTGCCTATATTGCCTATGCCACAGACCGGCTCTGGAAGTGTTGATGACAAAGGGGAGCTGCCGTGAGTTTGCCACGAGCCGATTCATAAATGAAGCATTAATGTCGTACAGTAGTCTTTATATAACACACTAAAGAGAAGACTTAAGTGTGTTTTGAGGTTTGTGTGTTTGTGTGTCTGTGTGTGATGCTTTGAGACAAATATGCACTTTACTTTTAAAACATAAATTCATGAATTGATTGACCACTCTCATTGATTGACCACTCTCTTATTTTACTTATAAAAGAGTGAAGTGACTTGAATACTTACAGAGCAGAAATGAGACAGAGTAGGCGGCTAACATAAGCACGGCCCAGGTCAGACCCATAGAGGGGGTGTACACCATCTCCGTTATGCCCACTATGAAGCCTCCTCCAACCCAAGTGGCTGTGGGAAAACAAAAGGACAGCTTAAATGTAATGGAGCATTTCATAATAATAAAAATACATCGGACACTCAAAGACGCTTTACAGACAAAATAGGAAGTAACACTGTGGAAAACGGGCGGAATCATGTGGGAATACCAGAAGGACAGGGCAGCGGCAGCGAAGGCTCAGTCCCCCAAGGTCCGGTGCTTTTTCCTGATGAGGGGAATGAGGAGGTTCTTTGTCCCGATGAGGGGAGTGAGGAGGTTCTTTGTCCAGATGAGAGGAGTGAGGAGGTTCTTTGTCCTGATGAGAGGAGTGAGGAGGTTCTTTGTCCAGATGAGAGGAGTGAGGAGGTTCTTTGTCCAGATGAGAGGAGTGAGGAGGTTCTTTGTCCTGATGAGAGGAGTGAGGAGGTTCTTTGTCCCGATGAGGGGAGTGAGGAGGTTCTTTGTCCAGATGAGAGGAGTGAGGAGGTTCTTTGTCCAGATGAGAGGAGTGAGGAGGTTCTTTGTCCCGATGAGGGGAGTGAGGAGGTTCTTTGTCTCGATGAGGGGAGTGAGGAGGTTCTTTGTCCCGATGAGGGGAGTGAGGAGGTTCTTTGTCTCGATGAGAGGAGTGAGGAGGTTCTTTGTCCAGATGAGGGGAGTGAGGAGGTTCTTTGTCCCGATGAGAGGAGTGAGGAGGTTCTTTGTCTCGATGAGGGGAGTGAGGAGGTTCTTTGTCCCGATGAGAGGAGTGAGGAGGTTCTTTGTCCCGATGAGGGGAGTGAGGAGGTTCTTTGTCCCGATGAGAGGAGTGAGGAGGTTCTTTGTCTCGATGAGGGGAGTGAGGAGGTTCTTTGTCCCGATGAGGGGAGTGAGGAGGTTCTTTGTCCAGATGAGAGGAGTGAGGAGGTTCTTTGTCTCGATGAGGGAAGTGAGGAGGTTCTTTTTCCTGATGAGGGGATTGAGGAGGTTCTTTGTCCCGATGAGAGGAGTGAGAAGGTTCTTTGTCCCGATGAGAGGAGTGAGGAGGTTCTTTGTCCTGATGAGAGGAGTGAGGAGGTTCTTTGTCCTGATGAGAGGAGTGAGGAGGTTCTTTGTCCCGATGAGGGGAGTGAGGAGGTTGGTGTTGGCTGATCTGAGGCGGCGGGTGGGACAGGGAGGGGTGAAGTTATGGAGGAACTTGTAGATGATGAGGAGGACATTGTTTTGAATGCGGTGTTGTACGAGGAGCCAGTGGAGACGCTTGAGGACAGGAGTGATGTGGTCTCTGAGTCGCACAGAGAGAGAGGAGGTAACAGTGTGGCCATCGATTAAGAGGGAGATGTTCTGAGCAGAGGGGAGGAGAGCTTTGGGTCCAGTGATGAGCAGTTCTATTTTATTGCTTAAGTTTGAGGAAGTTGTGGTCCATTCAGGTTTTAATTTCAGACAGACGGATAATGGTGGAGAGAATGACTGAGGTGATGGATGTGGTCGAAATGTAAAAAGTGTCATCGGTGTAACAGTGGAAATGGAGTCCATGGTGACGGAAGATGTGGTCGAGGGGAAGCATATAGATGATGAAGAGGAGGGGGCCGAGCACCGAACCTTGGGGAACACCAGTGGTGACAGGAGAGGAGTGAGATTTGGAGTTACAGTGCAGTGCACTGTAGACGGTGGAGGAGGATGGTGTGGCCGATGGTGTCAAATGTTGCACTGAGGTGGTGGAGGAGAATGGAGAGGGAACCAGAGTCTGCTGCGAGGAGGAGGTTGTTGGTGACTTTAGGGAGGGCAGTTTCAGTGCTGTGATGGGGACGGAAACCAGATTAAAATGTTTCAAAAAGGTGGAAGTTGAGGAGGCATTGCTGGAGTTGGGTGATGATGTTTTATATATTCATTTTAGTTAAAGTCTTAAAATTGTAATTGTTTAGAGCTATAAGGATCTAAACACTTGTAGTTTGTACAGAACAAACGTTTGAATTTATACTGAATTTCATTAGATCCACAGCAGCTCAAGTTACTTATGTCTGCTCGAAATACTCACAGCTGCTGTAGAGGCGGAGTTTGAAGTGGGGTGGATGGAAAAAGTTGAAGAATTTCATTAGCCTTAGACATAAGCACAGTTGAGATGAGATGTCCCATTCACATGGCTTTTATTTTGTATGTAGTTTAAATAGTTCAGTGTAGTTTCAATCTCATTTGTACTTGTTTTGCACAGTCCAGAATACAATATAAGTTTTATCAGAGATAAAAGCACCGAACCCTGCAGAGATATTAGGTTAGTTTAGCCTTAAAATCTAAAGTTATGTGTTTTATTCAGACACAACAGCTGAGGTGCGCTCACAACTTTAGCCTGTGCTCTACAGCCGTATCCCGCTGCAGTCTCTGTGATCGGAGATTTAAAATCTCAACAGATTCTCTTCGTGTCTGTCATGTACGCTTTTTGTCACACATTTAAAAATAAGGAAAAACTGGAAAAATCCTGTAGTGTAGAAAATAGTCAGCTTAGTCAGGTCAATAATGTAACAAAGAACTTGAGTCTGGACAGGAAGTGTGAATGAAACAGAATCCTCCACAGACCCCAGGTATTTGTATGAGAGAGTGATTTAATTTAAAAGTTTAAAAATGCTTCTTAAGAAAAGCTTCTTATTTATTTATTTATTTATTTATTTGACAGGGACTGTACAGTGAAAACATTGCCACCATATTGGTCACTGATGTCCATGTACATAAGACTTGTAGCCCCCGTCCCTGGTTAGGCTTTTAAAAACGTAAAACAACACAAATAACACACAGATAGAGGACAAAAAAGAAAACAAAAACATTAAAAGCATTGGTCCCACTTGTCCCTACTATATCCAGCCATAGCCACTTTTTTTACTTTTGTGGAGAAAAGTCTAATGTCCGTCTGTGACTTGAACTCCAGAAGCAAAGAGTTCCACAGATGTGAAGCCTTCACTGAGAATGCTCTTTGACCCAGAGGTGTGCGGCACCTCCTCACTCACAGCAGCTCGAGTCTGTACACCTCCTCACTCACAGCAGCTCAAGTCCGGCACCTCCTCACTCTGCACCTCCTCACTCACAGCAGCTCGAGTCTGTACACCTCCTCACTCACAGCAGCTCGAGTCCGGCACCTCCTCACTCTGCACCTCCTCACTCACAGCAGCTCGAGTCTGTACACTTCCTCACTCACAGCAGCTCGAGTCTGTACACCTCCTCACTCACAGCAGCTCAAGTCCGGCACCTCCTCACTCTGCACCTCCTCACTCACAGCAGCTCGAGTCTGTACACTTCCTCACTCACAGCAGCTCGAGTCCGGCACCTCCTCACTCACAGCAGCTCGAGTCTGTACACTTCCTCACTCACAGCAGCTCGAGTCCGGCACCTCCTCACTCACAGCAGCTCGAGTCTGTACACTTCCTCACTCACAGCAGCTCGAGTCCGGCACCTCCTCACTCACAGCAGCTCGAGTCTGTACACCTCCTCACTCACAGCAGCTCGAGTCCGGCACCTCCTCACTCACAGCAGCTCGAGTCTGTACTCCTTCAGTGCTTAAGTCTGAATATGTTTACACATTACATCTGGAGCGAGACCATTCAGACACTTAAAAATGTTTTTTAAAAAGGAGAAATTTATATAATTTTCTAAATTCATCATATTGTATTTTGTAGTGATTAGGCAATAATGATAATTAATGGGTTTTCTATCAAAGATTTTAAGTGTTTGTTTATATAAAGACACTAGACGTCATCGACTGGTCTGACAGCAGAAACACAAGAGCAAAGGTTGTGCACAGAGAGTGGAGATATGACACAGACCTGACACTTTATGAGAGAAAAAAAGAGAATCACTATCGACTTGAGTCTTCCCTCTGACGTTTAATCAGTGCATTCGTAGTTTTGACACTTCCACTGAGAATGTTCACTGTGAACAATCCTAGAAATAAAGAAGCATAAATGAAAAAGTGTGTCCAAACAAGTTTTCCAACCAACCTGTCATGGTGAAGATGCCCACCACCAGGCCGATGCTGCGGTTCCCCAGGAGAGTCATCTCGATTTCAGACGCTGCATTTTTCTTCTGTTCCCTTCTGGATTTGAAAGAAGCCCAGATGCCCGTCCCAAGGACCAGCAGGTAGAAAAACACCATAGCGATCACTCCAGGTATGTTCACCGCCATGATGAGAGACTGACTGAGTGAGAGAGTGAGGGAGCAAGTGAAGGAGAGGGAGGAGAGACGAAGGACAAACACAACGCTGTAACTTAAAGTGCCTGTGACAGGTTCAACCACTTCATGAAACATCATTTACATAAATCCTCTGCATTTTTGGTGGTTTCTGTGTTGAAGAAATGGGCAGAGGAATCTTGTTTTACAACTCAACGCTGCTTTCTTTTTTCTTTTTCTCTTCTTTATTTATTTCATTTGTTAAGACAAAACAAAAAAATAACAGATGCAACACATCTATACAATTATATATGAATGAAAGGGAACAGAAAGAATCATAAGCTTATAACATCTGCCCCTTATCAACTCAAATTATATTACAACTCCAATGAGTTTAACCAAAAAAAATAAAATAAAATAAATAAATATATATATATATATATATATATATATATATATATATATATATATATATATATATATATATATATATATATATATATAATTACACTTTCAAATTTTTCTTAAAAACTTGAATAGACTTTGAAGTTTTAATTTCCTGCTCCAGATTGTTCCATAGACTGACTCCTTGGATTGAGACACGTCTTTCCTTTGGTTTACTTCTGAATACAGGTTTAGAAAAAACATCAGTTCCTCTTAATTTATAACTAGTTTCTTTCTTTTTGAATCTATTTTGCAAGTTGATTGGTAATATTATTTGATGAGCTTTGTACATAGGTTTGAGTAAGTTATATTCTACCAATTCTTTAAATTTTAAAATTACTTTCTCTATTTTTGTACTTTTCTTCCCAACTTCTGTTCCACAAACTGCCACTGAACTAATGTAAAACTAAATATTGACCACAGGTCCTACCCAACCAAACGAATTCATTCTTGTTGTAGAAGTTTTCAGCTTGTCCAAGAAAGGATGGACGTAAAAGGCTGGAGACCAACTGGAAGTCTTAAGCAGGAGAAGTTTATTTACCATCAATAATACGGGCCCGGGGGGACTTGAAAAATCAACATTGTATGATTTTAAACGTGAACATAGTCTGATCTTTGAGTGTTCAAGGCCCTTAACTATTGCTTCCAAAGGAGGAGGTTTATAAAGCTGTGACTGTGGTGAGCCTCTGAAGGCCAGCAGGCACCGCTTCCACAGCATTTAGCCACAATATAGATAAAAGTCTGCCAAGGGAAGATGATCGTGTTCCTACAGCTTCTGTGAGCCAATGTTAAACAGAGACAAGTACATGGAGGATAAAGTACTTCAGTTCTCTTACAAACCTGTCGTATATGACAAGTCACTTTTAAGATAAGTGGAAAATATCAAACAATGTACTTCAGAACTTTATATTACTCCTGTTTGCTCCTGTTTACTCCTGTTTGCTCCTGTTTACTCCTGTTTGCTCCTGTTTACTCCTGTTTACTCCTGTTTGCTCCTGTTTACTCCTGTTTGCTCCTGTCTGCTCCTGTTTGCTCCTGTTTACTCCTGTTTACTCCTGTTTGCTCCTGTTTACTCCTGTTTGCTCCTGTCTGCTCCTGTTTGCTCCTGTTTACTCCTGTTTGCTCCTGTTTACTCCTGTTTGCTCCTGTTTACTCCTGTTTACTCCTGTCCTGTGCTTAGTCTTTGTGCTGTTTATGATTTGAAAGTGTTAAATTCAAATTTCAGGTTCTTCTGCACCAAACTGTTTCCAGTGTGTCTCAGTCGAAGGTCTCAGGTCAGTTTAAGGAGGGTCAGCAGATCTGTGTCCAGGCAGTTTGTTTATTTTTATTGATTTATTTATATTATCCCCGAAGGGAAATTTGAGAGGAAGATCCAAACGTGTCCCTCCTCTGAGTCCTGCAGCATCACAGCAGCCTCCAGGGGGCGCCAGTGTTTCCTCCATTTGCTGCCACATCTCAAATATCCACGTCGAGCCTCTTGTACGGTCTCCATGGATACGGGAAAAACAAAGAGCTCATTTCCCACAATCCAACAGGTCTGGTCTCCTTCTCTTCTCTCCTCACCTCCTCTTCCTCTCCACTTCCTCTAGTCTCCTTCTGTTCTCTCCTCACCTCCTCTTCCTCTCCACTTCCTCTAGTCTCCTTCTGTTCTCTCCTCACCTCCTCTTCCTCGACTCTCCTTCTGTTCTCTCCTCACCTCCTCTTCCTCTAGTCTCCTGTTCTCACCTCACCTCCTCTTCCTCTCCTCTTCCTTGACTCTCCTTCTGGTCTCTCCTCACCTCCTCTTCCTCTCCTCTTCCTCTAGTCTCCTTCTGTTCTCTCCTCACCTCCTCTTCCTCGACTCTCCTTCTGTTCTCTCCTCACCTCCTCTTCCTCTCCTCTAGTCTCCTTCTGTTCTCTCCTCACCTCCTCTTCCTCGACTCTCCTTCTGTTCTCTCCTCACCTCCTCTTCCTCTAGTCTCCTCTTCTCACCTCACCTCTTCTTCCTCTCCTCTACCTCGACTCTCCTTCTGTTCTCACCTCACCTCCTCTTCCTCTCCTCTAGTCTCCTTCTGTTCTCTCCTCACCTCCTCTTCCTCTCCTCTTCCTCTAGTCTCCTTCTGTTCTCTCCTCACCTCCTCTTCCTCTAGTCTCCTTCTGTTCTCTCCTCACCTCCTCTTCCTCGACTCTCCTTCTGTTCTCTCCTCACCTCCTCTTCCTCTAGTCTCCTCTTCTCCCCTCACCTCTTCTTCCTCTCCTCTTCCTCTAGTCTCCTTCTGTTCTCTCCTCACCTCCTCTTCCTCTAGTCTCCTTCTGTTCTCTCCTCACCTCCTCTTCCTCTAGTCACCTTCTGTTCTCTCCTCATCTCTTCTTCCTCTCCTCTTCCTCTCCACTTCCTCTAGTCTCTTTCTGTTCTCTCCTCACCTCCTCTTCCTCTCCTCTTCCTCTAGTCTCCTTCTATTCTCTCCTCACCTCCTCTTCCTCTCTACCTCCTCTAGACTAGACCAGGACTAAACAATTCATTCAAACTCGTCTGTCTGTATTCAGATCAGACCAGGTCTTTATACAAGAACTTAAATTTGTGAATATTTTGGCAGAGCTTTTGCTGTAAATCCAGAGCATTCCACATTTTTACCTCATAAATTCATAAGCTCATAAAAATCTCAAATTATAAATCTTCTCTTTAAGAGCAAAATATTTTTGCACATTTTTGGCAGTTGTTTATTAAATGCTTTAAAAAGCATAATCACTGTATATTGTAACCCAGTCTAAAAATATAACTTTAGACTGGACTGGTTAAAATGTTAAATGTTAAAAATGTAAAAAAAAATGTTAGTAGCCAACTAAAAGGTTTCATCAGTTTCATTTGATAAAGTTTGTTATGGAACAAGTTTGTTAGAGCTGTATAGGAGCATAGTACGGTGTCTGCATTACCTAACTCTACTGTATGTCAGTCTTTGGTTTTCTCTACTTTCATTGGAGGAGGTACTGGTGTTATCCAATCAGTGAGGAGTGGGCGTGTTCCGGTGGCACTTGACTGTGAGCAGAAGATAACCCAATAGTCCGGTAAAATAGTCACAAAATTAGCCGTGGATGCAGAGTCTACAGGTCGTGTGTGGGACTGTTGTTACCGTATGTCATGTGAGTGTTTGATGTGTTTATTTTGTGTATCAAAACTGCCCGTTTTGTACTTAGAAATGTGTAATGCTAATCGCGAGTTAGCGACTTAGCATGCTAACGCTAGCTTAGTTGTAGCTTCTATTTGCAAAGTATCGACATTTTATTGGATAAATATGCTAAAGAGACACTTTTTAAAGCACAGCGGACAAAGGCCACTCTCTTTGGACCTGCTGTGGATATCAGTTGTCTTATTTGAACGTGGCGTGCTGCTCCTGAAGCCTAAGTTCTGCCTGAGTCAGATGTAGCCGCCATTTGAACGAGCTCATGGACTCGGACATGTGCCCAGCCCTGTCACCTACACACTGACTGGAACCACGCTTCTGTGAGGAACAGTGAAACCTTGTGCAGTTTTATTTTGGCTTGCATAGAAAGTGAAGCGGCCATTTTTTTGTTTGTTTTAAGGCCCCTACGGACCCGAGCAACATTAACCTGGGAAATCCCAGGCTGTCTTTCGTTCGTCCGATCTGAAAGACAGCCTGGCGACTATGGCAAGCGAGCTCTCCCGATTCTGGGAGCCCATCAGAGAGCGGGGAGGGGTGGCAAGACAGTGACGCGTACTACGTGACAAACAAAAGCTTGTAGTTTGAACTGACAACTGACATGATTGGCTATGGGCTACGTATACGCCAAATGATAGACATTCGTAACGCCCAATAAACGGCCGTTGGCGATCGTAAACCACACCTCCGCTACGAGATATTTCGAAGGTGACTCCCAGACCATATCTCACTTGTGATATGGTCTGGTGTAAACCAGGCAAGAGCAACATCAGGCCTGCAACAAAATTTAACAGAACTGGTTACAAGTCAGAGGTTACAAATTTGACTGAAATACAAGGGGTTCAATATTTTCATTGTGTCAATTGTATTATCATTCAAAGTGTATTGAACTCACTGTTGTAATTTTATGTATTTTAAACAAACCCTTTAAAGGAAAATTAACGTTTTTTTTACAATTTGAGCCTTATTTCGGTAATAAAACAAGTTGTTTTACTCACCCATAGCACTTTGTGTCATATGGAGCATTTCCGGAGATGTTTTAGATTAGCGCCAGGCTAACGCCGTTAGCCTAGCGCGACTTATAGCCATAGCTCGGGGCATTCCCCGAGCATGTAATATGCCCCGTGCGGGCTCCAAATAACACAAACTTTAGCGCTTTTCAAATCATAGAAGCCCGATGTCTTAGTCTACGATTTCGTTTGAATCAAAAGTGGCCTGTAATCCGAGATTTATCCATAGTTTACAGCTTTGCGTTCCATGTTTGGGTCCCGGGACCTGAGAGCACACTCCACGCATGCGCACTGGCGTCCTCATCTACTCGAAACTATGGCTAAATCTCGGATTACAGGCCACTTTTGACCAAACGAAATCGTAGACTAAGACATCGAGCTTCTATGATTTGAAAAGTGCTAAAGTTTGTGTTATTTGGAGCCCGCACGGGGCATATTACATGCTCGGGGAATGCCCCGAGCTATGGCTATAAGTCGCGCTAGGCTAACGGCGTTAGCCTAACGCTAATCTAAAACATCTCCGGAAATGCTTCATATGACACCAAAGTGATATGGGTGCGTAAAACAACTTGTTTTATTACCGAAATAAGGCTCAAATTGTAAAAAACGTTACTTTACGGAGCCTGCATAAACTAAGCCACACAGACCGATTTTCTGGGCACCAAAAAAAAAAGAAATCAGCGTGAGAAATGCCATGTGTGGCATGTGAGCTTGTGAACACGTCGAATTGCGTGTGTCACACTCTCAATGCGTGAGACTTGAGAGCCCTGAATCTTCGACATCGTTGTCTTCGTATATTTTCTGGTATGGTATTCATTGACCTTTTATGACAGCCTGGTGGAAAGAGGGGCCTCTCCAGCCCTCATTATATTCATAGTAATAGTTTATTTTACCGTCCACGCTTATTTTCTGGTATGGTATTCATTGACCTTTTGAAATAAACAAAAGAAAGATGGAGGTGCCAGGTTTTAGCAAAAATGCTAATTTCCACCTGTCCCGGGACAGGTTGATGTTCATTAAATAAACTGTAACAGAGATTGTAGATGGGTAATGGATCAGTGCATAAGAATAATCACATGTGCATACACAACAGATAAAATTCCGACCCTCACTATGCCATTTCTAAAAAAACATTTTAAAAAATTCATCTTTATACATCCCCACACACTCACCAGTCCTGGCCTCACTCACACACAATCATCACTAATGAGTGCAAATTTGCTTTGACAGTAGCCATTTCTTTGTTTGATGTGCAAACGTTTGAAAACTTGTACATGTTATAATCTCATTTGGCAAACTATTCCACTGACTCATGGCAATAAAAGAGAAGCAGTTTTACTGAAAGAGCTCCTACATTTTGGAGCGCTGCACTCTCCTCTAGAGGTCGCCCTGGTGACTCGAGTCGTTTTTTCAGAGCTCAGTGTGACGAACCTTCTCAGAGGAGGGGCAGCAGTACCATGACTCATTTTAAAAATTAGGCAGATGTTCACGTACATTATTTGGTTACCAAAGTGACACCTAAATAAGTGAATTCTTTGACATTTTTAATTAGATGAAGATGCGGCAAGGAGGAGGTGGAGAACCACAACCTCCAAGACGGCGAAGGGACCGGCGAAGGGACCGGCACAGAAGAATTCACCACCGTAGAAGACGATCTTCCACGCAAGTCAATCAGACAGGGCAGTTGGACAAGACTGACATACAAGACTGACATACAATAGAGCTACGCGCTTTTATTTTGAAAAGTGAACGTAGACCCAGTCATTAGCTAAATCAAATTCAAATCAAATAAAAAAATTAGCATTAATCAAAATCAATCGAGAAATGGATATATTCTACATTATATATTTATATAACCTGCTGGGGGACAATGGAGTCCCTGGAGCCATTGTAATAATAATAATAATCTTGACCTTGGCCTGGGAACGCCTTGGGGTCCCCCCGGAGGAGCTGGAGGAAGTGTCCGGGGTGAAGGAAGTCTGGGAGTCCCTGCTTAGACTGTTGCCCCCGCGACCTGGCCCCGGATAAGCGGAAGAACATGGATGGATGGATCTTGACCTTTCAGGTATGTATTCACTGATCTTTGAAATGAACAAAAGAAAGATGCATAGTGCCAGGTTTAGCAAAAATGCTAATTTCCGCCTGTAGTCTCGGGACAGGTTCATGTTAATTATTAGGGATGTAAAGATTAACCGATTTGGATCGGTTATCAGTCTGTGACCTCTGCGATCCGAGTGTACCGATCAACGGAGCCTGGATCGGTCCAAATGCACTACGAAAGGTCCGATATGTCCCAATTCCAAGTATTACTAGTAGTAATAGAATAATATTTGTGTCTTTAGGGAACAAGGAGCAGACCACCCGGCTCATTGAGCTGAGGCGGGACCTGTTCCATTTCGCAGACGCCCATGCGGTCCACGGACTGCACTCAGGGCTGAGCGAGTATGCACCGCCTCGACTGCAGACTGAGCCCACACTCCGAACCGTGCACTCTGAATTGGGAAACGGCTTATGAGAGCGTGCGCTCATGATCACAGGCGCTAGGAAACAGATTTGCGGCCGTAAATCCGGGCCATCGGACCATTCTTAGCGCATTTTTACCGATCCGGGCTCCGTTGATCGGTACACTCAGATTGCAGAGGTCACAGACCGATAACCGATCCAAATCAGTTAATCTTTACACCCCAAAGATGTATACATAAGAAATATATATATATATACACACAGTGCATTATAGAAAACGAGAAAGAATCATGGAATTTAAATACATGTGCGATGCCTCAATAGTCAGAGATCCTCTTATGTACCTAAAATCTGTCAGATTAAATTTGAGAGAATTTCTAAGCTTTTTTGCATGATTTTTACAAGTCAATGTTGAATCCAAAGTGACACCTAAATAAGTGAATTCTTTGACATTTTTATTTAGAGAGCGTGGCAAAGACAACATCGAAGAAGAGAACTCCATAACCGTCTGCGCCAGGCTTGGCGCAACACTCGCCGTCTGTACGGAAGAATATTTAAAAACCGAACAGATTAATTTGTAAGTCAATGAGACAGGGCAGTAGGAGATGGTGTGTTTCTGCAGCATTTCAGGCATTTTGCCTGAAAGTTTTCATTCTTGGATCCAGTTGACAAATTGAATTTCTCCTTTTGATACACAGCGAGCGACTTATTTTGGAAATGACAGTAAATATAAAAATAGACTAAACAAAAATAAAAAGACAAGAGATCAGGAGGAGAGTAAAATCATTAGGCTTTAATGAGATCAGTGCAGAAACATAAAAGTTCTCCATGTACTCATAACATGATACCAATTCATACAAATAATATGGCCATTACAGTTGTAGCACAGATAAGGCAGAATCAGCAAATGCAACTACTGACAACAAAGCTTAATCCCCTAAAGAGAACATAAAAATAAAAACATAAAACAATGAAATCATTTTTAAAGAGAAAGTGCAGAGAATGAAACCGGTGTGGGGGCGAGTCAACCTTTACGCACTGCAGTTTATTCACCAGCTACCGTCCGAGCTCGTGTGTCAGATAAGCGTCAACATTGCTCCTATAGTTTTCAATTTTGACTTCCATCTACGGCCAGAATCTACCACATGCTTTACACCACTCGGTCCAAAAATATCTTCATACTGTCCTTTCCAAGTAAACTGCAAGAATTCAAATTATCTGAAGATGTGGAGAAATTTGAATCACATTTTGCAAGAATCTTACCATAAGGAACAGCTCCAAAGGCTATAGCTGTGTAGGTTTAGTCTGTGACAGCCTACTCATTCTTCACACTCTTCCTGGAACCTTGTAAACCTCAAAAACAAACATTATTTTCACCGATCATCTAACCAAAGCTCGCTCTTGTCGTTTTCATTTGTCATCACCAGGGGGCGCTGCACTGTGATCTGTCATCGCTCAGGTGCGGCCCTGCCCGGCTCCAAATGAACGGACACAAAGTGCGGGCGGACAGGTGCTCGCAGTCGGAAGGCACGTTTTGTTGGCGGGGTCTGAGGTCGGGGAAAGACATTGGGAGACGCTATAGAAACGTTATATCACCCTCGAAGAAGTTCATTACACAGCAGTCGTAATTAAAGGCGCATTGCGTACTTTTCTGGTGGAGCGTCCGTCACCTGCTCGTCTCCACGGAGATGTTATTGCTTTACCTGGAATGGCCCATGGCATGACTTTAAACACGTCTGTAAAGCATTTAATACCAGGAGTTTCCGTTGCTCAAAAATACAACCATTCTCTCTGAATAGGGTTGCCTCTCCACAGATCTGACCTGTAATTTAGCCTTTATTTGTCTCCCTTGAGATATAATCAACACAATCTCTACCGTGAAACACTCCAGACAAAGCAATAACATCTCTGTAGCGGCCAAAATTCACCTCCGGCTACTGTGCGACACTATGCTGTTTTCTGTGGGTTGCGACCTATTTAAGACCTTTAATTAGCAAAACCAGGTGCCGCAAATTGATGAGGAACAGTCTTTTGGCCGTGTTCACCGATCACGCTACAATACAGGAATATTTGAGCTTTTGCCGGAGTTTTGGGCTCATTTATATGGAAACGCGTGTCAGAAATGCCTTTGCCTTGGCTTGTGCGGCATAGGGCCACGCTACCCCAACAATCTCCATGGAGACGAGCAGCAAAAAAGTTACGCATTGCACCACCATGAAGAAATGTCCATAGTAGATTTTTAACAGAGACTTATTTTGCTTTATTGGGGCTGTTAAAAGGTCCTATTTTACACTAAATTGACTCTTTAAGACAACGTTATAATGCTGTTACCTCATCAAAAACATACCGCACAAAGTGAGTGTTTCTCGGCCCACACGTGCAGGATTTGTGAAGTGTGGATGTGAAAATGAAACAAAACAACTCCAGGTCTGTTTGTGATGAGGAAACAACGTTCCAACTCTGTACACTGTGGGCTCGGTACACGATGGCGAACGGCTAGCTCACTGTTAGAGCTTCTGCTTCCTGCTCTGTTATAGCTCTGCGGTTTTTTAGTTTTTTTTGCTGAGTCATACATAAATTAATAAATATTTAAAGGTAATACAATGGAGGAAGTCACTGACAACACTTCACTGGCGAGCACTTCAGTTTTTCAAAATAATAGCTAATGAATGCTAATTATGAGGCATAATAAATCATGGCATAATAAAACCATTGGGGCGTGCACAGGAGGAGTGGAGTTAATGTGCCAATTATGTTTTGCACTCCTGATTTATGATTATGGACTAAATAAATGCGAGTTCAAACATGTTTTAAAAGTATACATTTTAAAGATCCCATGACATGGTACTTCTTGATGCTTTTATATGGCGCATTAGTGGTTCCCTAATACTGTAAATGAATCCTCCTTCAAAATCAAGCCTCAGTGCATGAGAGAGCCTCATGAAGACAGTCATAAATATGTCTGAAACACTTTATTCTGGGCGTTGTTGCTTGAATTCACCCACTTCTGCGTTTTAAGCGCTTAGGAAGATACGAGACGCTTCCCGTGAAATAAACAAATTTCCACAGAAAATAAAATTAAACCACTGCTGTTTCAGAGGTTCGGAGGCTCGGATAAAGGACATCCGAGCCTGGAAACACTCTCACGTGTCTCCAGGCAAATAAAAAAAATGCATCTCGCATTTCGTAGCTCGTTTGCGGTCCAAATTCTCTGGGCGTGATTTCCAGAGACGGTGAGTAGACATCCAGACGGGGGGTGGAAACCTTTCCCCGAGTGTGACGTCAGAAAGTTCCCTTGTTTAGAATCGCCCGTTTGGGCTGTCCTTTTTTTCCAAAATGCAGAAAAGGATCGCAAATGCTCAGTTAACACATTTTGCAAATTTTAGCCGAGGGGGGAGGGGGGCTAAACAGGGTAGGGGAGCTCACATTAACGTTCAAAAACCTCAAAAAGTGAAAATTTCATGCCATGGGACCTTTAAACCTCTTGTTTGTATTTTTTTTTAATTTTTTAAAAATAATTTTCAATATGCCAGATACTCAAATTATTATTACTATCTTATAACTTATGACGTAAATTACATTATGCTACTTTTTTTTTCTTTTTAGGAACCTGTGTAAAGAAAACTTGTGAAATGAGAAAGGCTGTTTTAGTTCTAGCTTAGTTTAGTTGTAAAAAAGAAAAAAAGGAATGCGATTCTGATGAGAACTGAGCTCCAGTAATGTTTAGCTAATACGCTACTCTTACAAAGATGAACACAGGCTAATGATGCTACATATCGCAGAACTTGCACGACTCGTTTTTTTGTGATGATGTGAAAATGTCGGCAGTAGAGTTAGTCCCACAGTCCCACCTCCACATGATACACCCGCACCTTAAGTCTATGCAAAAACTGTACATGTAGTGTGTCCTTGTAGTCGTTATCAGTGTAAAATATAAAACTAGCTTTCTGCTGAGTATGAACAAACATAAATAGGGATTGCTTAAGGAAAAATACAAAAAAATTGCACAATAAGAATAAACCCTGTATTCACGTGAGCTACTAAACCTGCCTGAGCCTACGGGGCCGGCAGACTTAAGATGACTGAAACAGGACAACAATAACAACAGTGTTACAGTAGAGTATAGGAATATCTGTAGAATCTAGAATCTTAATTATACAAACAAGTGTCACATTACAGATGAGAAAATACACTTGGGCAGGTCCATTAACATAGACAATAACATGTGAATATATGAGACCCGCTGTGAAGGGCCAGCGTTATAATAAAGTACAAGTTCAGCTTTAAAATGTGACTATGAAAATACAAGACGTCAGCACAAAGTCTATGCATTGTGACTGTGCGCTGCCTATAAAACCCGCGCTCATTTACAACACTCGCTCCAGACTTTCGAAAAAACAAACAAAGCACCTACGATATCTTCCATTTTGCTACTTAGTTAATCCCCTAAACCACTTACACTTTATATTTTTTATGTTTTCATGTCTTTATCTTTAAATAGATTTAAATATACAACAATTTGGATGTGAACTCGAGTTGTCTGGGCTGTTGTCTGGTTCATATAGGCACAGTGTCTATGGAGATATAGGTAGTTTAAGTCATAATGCACAAAAATATATGGTGCATAGATCTTGTACTAGGGCTAATCTTGTATAGGATTCCCTGAAGTGGAAAGTTGACCTAGTGTGTGTATGTGTGTATGTGTGTGTGTGTGTGTGTGTGTGTATATGTGTGTGTGTGTGTATTAAGGCAGGTTTTATATACAAACCGCAGTAAATGCTCAAACTGCACTGGACACAAAGGCATATCTACAGTTAAAATGAGTTGAATTCAGAATATTTTAGTATATTACTTTAGCTTGTTCTCATTTTGTTCTGTTTTTACTTCTTGGTGGTCCTAATGCAGTAAAGTTTCAGAAAAGGTGGTCATCTGGACACCGTTTATGCGAAAAGATATCACCGAGCTTCTGTGGAAATCAAGTTAAAGCCAGTTAAATGCGAATAAGGCATGAAGGCAGTGGTGAGGGGGAGTACTGACCCATAACAAAGCCAGCAGCTAACCAAAGACAGCAGTTTCACTTTTAACTCCTCCTTTAGGGCGGGGCTGGTCTCTCTTAGAGGAGTTTAATGAGCTCTATTCACACTCGCGTCACAAAAGCGGAAGACGTTTGGAAACATGCGGATGACGACTTCCTTTGGGCTCTGTTGGGGAGAGTAACTCTGGGAAAAGTGAGAAAATGGCCCAGTTTTCTTCATCTAGATGTCATTGTATTCTTTTTTTATTTTATAAATTTTGCGTGTTCTAAATTGTCTAACTTAATTTAAAAAGTGTGTAGAATCCATGGCAAAAGGAGAAATTCAGTTTGTCAACTGGACAAAAGTTTATTTGGTCGAATACATTTCGCAGCTCACATATTCGACCAAATAAACTTTCGTCCAATTGACAAATTGAATTTCTCCTTTTGCCATTAATTAAAAATAAAAAAGACATAATTGTGTTCTGTTTTGTTCACAGATCAACAGTTCCAACCCCAGTCCCGTCCTCGATGGAAAGCTTTGGCAGTTCCCCCTTTCCAGTTTCCAGTTCTTTTAATGTTTTTAGTGTTTTTTAATGTTAATGTTTTTTTATTGAAAAAAAGAAATGAAATAAATTCAAATGTTCTTAATTTAAGTCATTTTAACTTACTTCGATGTTGCATTTTTGCAGTGTGATGCATGGAAAGCTTTTGTAGTTCCTCCGTGTCGAATTGAAGACAGTTCCAGTTCTTTGTTGCTCTGTTCTAATGTTTTTTGTTTTTTATTTAAGTTTTAAAAAAAAGAAATTCAAATGTTCTTAATTTCCAGTTTTTTTTTAATGTTCATGTTTTTTGTTAATTTTTTTAAATTAATGTTAATGTTTTTTATTGAAGAAAAAAAATCAAATAAAGTCAAATGTTCTTAATTTAAGTATTTTTTTTTTTACTTCGATGTTGCATTTTTGCAGTGTGATGGAAAATGGTTTCTGGAGTCCAAACATCTCCAAAAACAGTGTCCAGATGAACCCTTTCTAATTAAGACCATTCCTGGACAAAAGAGGGAATACCCCGACTTTACGTACTAGTACTATTATTGTTTCTGTCAAATACTTTTCCAGATCTAGGAATTTAAGAGAAATACACAGAAATATGCCAAATAATATATGGTTTTCAACTGTACTAATTAGTCCAAACTGTTGGATTCAATATTCTGAGGTCATTTCAGTGAAAGTGCATATCCCTTTCTGCAGTGGACTGTGGCGGCGGCGCTCGGTCAGTCCTAATGTCCCCTGTGATCCTGGAGCAGTGGTCCTTCCTGGTGCGGTCATGCCCTAGAGCTCCATATGTGGTTTGTCCAGCAGGGCGGAGGGGCAGGGGTGGTGCCCGGGTGTAAGAGGCAGAGCGGAAGGGCTGGGGCTGGAGGTAGTGCCCGGGAAGAGAGGGCTTGGGGGTGCTCTATGTGGTCCCACAGGGTGGGAGGGGACTTGGCAGAGGGGCTGGGTGGGGCAGTAGGTGGCGCTGTAGAGCAGAGCTTTAGGTGGTGGCCTGGTCCAGCGCTCTGAGCAGGTCACAGCCCTGCAGCAGATGCAGGTTCCCCTGGAGGGGCACGTTCACCTCACAGTCGTAGCGGGTGAGCTCGGGCAGGTAGGCGGAGTCAAAGGAGGGTCCCAGCAGACGCGTGGCTAAACCTGCACATAAAACAGCAAGAATCGATTTGACCGGGAATATATCACCTAAAACACTGCTTATTTTTATGGTCCACATCATCACCAGAATATCAGAAGTTAAACACTGTTAAGGATTGTTTGTTTTGCCTGTATCCATGGCAACCCTGATTAGAGATGGCTATGTTAACCCGTTCGCTCTGAAACGCTACAGACTTTCTACGCCAAATCTGACAGAAGATGTTCCAGAAGGAGTGTCCCCTCTCATCACCGACCGAAACAACAGAGCGGAGAGAGAGGCTGAGGAGAAGCTTTACTGTTGTGTGTCCAGAGCTCACCTGGCGCCCCCTGGAGGCTGCTGTGATACTGCGGATCACAGAGGAGACACTTTTGTCCTGAGAGATGTTACTCATACCCACACTGGATCTGATGACCCAACCTGTCGAGCTGCACTGAGACTTTTGTTTGAGCTTTTCTGTTATTACTGTATCTTGGTCCGAGTAATTCCCGCTCCAAATTCCAAGTTCTGTTGTTGTGTCTTTAGGCAAGGCACACCCACCTTGCCTGGGATGAAGAGTAGCTACAGAATCGAGTGTGGAGAGTCTGAGGTGTGTTTTTGCCGTATCAGTGTTCTCACCTTGGGTCTTGTTAGTGGGGGACATGCTGTAGTGGAAGTGGCTCTTGAGGGCCCCGGCTGTACTCCCGGGGTACTGGGACTTCCGGTGCTGCTGTATGGAGTCTCCGCTGTGGGTCCGTCCGTCTGGAGCCCTCCTGCCCGGCTCTGGGTCTGACACACAGGCACATCACACGGGCTTAAACTTCACATGTACACTTCTTCTTCCAGTTAAGAGTCGAGCAGATGACCAGAACATCTCGCTCATGTGTAAATTCTGATCTGACCATTCCCTTCAAACGTTCTCTGATGGGACATTCGGCTTTTTCAGACACACCAGCAAAAAACTGGTACACACTTCCAGCTGAACTTAGAATTTAAAACTCCCACACTTTCTCTCATGGGCTCAAACTAGGGCTGTCAGTTTAACGCATTAATTAGGTTAATGGAGAATTAACATTTTTTACAATCTGAGCCTTATTTCAGTAATAAAACAAGTTGTTTTACTCACCCATAGCACTCTGGTGTCATATGGAGCAGTTTCGTAGATGTTGTGGTGTAGGGGTATCGTGAACATGAGTGCTCGGGGCATATGTTTGCGGCCTCCAAATAACAAACTTTAGCACTTTTCAAATCACATTAGATCGCTGTGTCAGCGTAGACTTTAATTGGAGTCCAAAGCAGCCTGAAACCGATATCCAGCTATAGTTTCATCTGATGACGTCATCATAGAGGACAGTGCGCTTGCGTGAACTCAGCTGTTTAGAAGATAAACACCGCTAGTCCGAAAGAAGCTAACACCGCTCTGAACTTTTCTGTTGCGAGACATGGCTGAAGATTCAGACTTTGAGATTTTAGAGGACTTATTTGAGTATGATGGCCGTCCCTATCGTTTTGAGCCTGAGTATACGGAGGAAGAGATATTAGAAGAAAGCGGAGGCAGTTTGAGGAGCAGCGCACAAGAGAACAGCGAGCGACGGCCCTTCTATGTACAAAGACAGTACCTTGTGGTGTTTATGTGGACATTGTATGTCGATGGCCACAGAGGAAGAATACCTTTGCCGTCTCGAGTGTGGCCGCTTTTGACTCCACTTAAAGTCTACGCTGACACAGCGATCTTCTGTGATGTGAAAAGTGCTCAAGTTTGCGCAAACATATGCCCTGAGCACTCACGTTCACGATACCGCTACACCACAACATCTACAAAACTGCTCCAAATGACACCAAAGTGCTATGGGTGAGTAAAACAACTTGTTTTATTACCGAAATAAGGCTCAGATTGTAAAAAACGTTAATTCTCCTTTAATTAATTACACTGCAAATTAACGCATTATAAAATGAACGCAATTAAACAGTTAATTGATAATTACAACTGCTGAAAATACATTTATGAGACTTATGAGATTTTTGGCCAAATGTTTCGTTTTTTTTATTGTCATTTCTGTTATTGCACTTTTAAAAGAATATAAACTTGACTAGACTGTGGTCCTACTGCCTGGTGCTGTTACCTGTGAGCGAGCCGGTACTCAGGGAATGGTCCAGGGCTCCACTCAGCTCCCCCCTCATCCTCTTCCACACTCCCTCTGAGGCTTTACACTGGCCCTGAAACACAAACACACATGAGCAGGAGACACTCTACCCCGCCCTGTACGAGGAGGACAAAGCACTGACCACGTCCATCTGGGTGTAGGCGCGTTTGCTGCTGTGGGTCAGGGACATTCTCACTGGACTCATGTCTCTGTAGGCTCGTCTAAAACTCTCCCCAGACCTGCACACAACACAATCCAGAATACGAATGTAATGCAGACCCTCCAGGAATTCGCGATGTTGCGATTTGCAACTTCAGCCAATCCCCGTGAATTCAGGGCGGTGTTGCAATTTTGACCAATCACCGCAACTTTCCCGCAATTTTTACTAATTTTGACCAATCATCTGCGACGTATTGAACGCCGATCAACTTCCTTCTGCCTTACTTCCGTGTGACGAAACAAAACTGTGGCCGTGTCCCCAGTTCCCAGAGCGCACAGCTCGGAGCGCGGCCCAAAGGGGGCTCGGACTGCAGTCAAGGCGGTGCACACTTGCTCAGTCCGCGGACCACTTAACGACTGCGGTCTTCGGACCGCGTGTTAACTGCGCATGGGACAAAAAAGAAGTGGGACAGCAGTCGTCGCGCCGGTGTACTGTGGAAATGTGTGACGCACATGCCCTTCGGGCCACGCTCCGAGCCGCGCGCTCTGGGAATTGGGACACGGCTTCTAATGGCAAAGAAACATGTCTGCGGCGCCATTTGCCCACAAAAATAACAGCAAAAGACCGGGCGAAACAGTTCTCCTCCTAGTAGTCATTTATTTTTGATGTTGGTAAGGTTGTTTTAGGACCATATCTGTGATCTCTGTGTCTTTGTATTATTCTTTGTCAGTAATAACTCAGTATTTAAAATATTACAAAATTTTAATTACAAAAAGGGAAAACCGCAACTATTTATCGCAACTTTCACTTCCTCCCGCAACAAAATCGCAACAAAAACCTTAAAAGCAAAAAAAAATGCCCGCAAAATCCTGGGGGGTCTGGTAATGTGTGATATGGTGTGTGTATGTGGACAGTGTGAACGGCTCTTATTGTTGACTAGAATTCCACTGTATAATTTCAGGGGGAGGATGGAGCGTGAGATTGACAGGTGGATCGGTGCAGCGTCGGCAGTGATGCGGTCGCTGTACCGGACCGTTGTGGTGAAGAGGGAGCTGAGCCGAAAGGCAAAGCTCTTGATTTACCGTCAATCTACGTTCCTCCCCTCACCTATGGTCATGAGCTCTGGGTAATGACCGAAAGGACGAGATCGCCGATACAAGCGGCCGAAATGAGTTTCCTCCACAGAGTGGCTGGGCGCTCCCTTAGAGATAGGGTGAGGAGCTCAGTCACACGGGAGGAGCTTGGCATCGCCCCGGGGAAGACCCAGAACACACTGGAGGGACTATGTGTCCCGGCTGGCCTGGGAATGCCTTGGGGTCCCCCCGGAGGAGCTGGAGGAAGTGTCCGGGGTGAAGGAAGTCTGGGAGTCCCTGCTTAAGACTGTTGCCCCCACGACCCGCCCCCGGATAAGAGGAAGAAAATGGATGGAGAAAATTGATTGTGCATTAAGATTTTTTACTTTTCACCTGCAGTGTCTCACCTTAAACAAAATGAAATAATCTGAGAATAACAAGGACTAGGCTCGTTTGTAGGTGTGCAGTGACTGACCCTTTGAGCATGGGTGGAGGTCTGTGCTGCAGATAGGCCAGCCGCTCCTCCTCTGTGTCCAGTCCAAAGCCTTTACTGCCCCCCTGTGGCGAGGCCTGGCGCTGGTACGTTAACAGCGGGTCTGGCGGCCACTGTAGATTCTGCCTGCCCCCCAAAGAGGACAGAGGGGTACAGTGGGGCGCCTGGTACTGCGAGGGGGGCATGTGTCCCAGCATGTAGGCCCTGGCCCGGGACTCCATGGTCTCCTGGGGAAGGCCTCTCTTCTCGCCCGAGGCCCAGGAGGGGGGCGGCGGGGCTCTGTAGTGGTTCTGGGGTGGGGTGGCGGGGGTCAGGGGCTGGAAGAGGCCGGCGATGTCGCTGAAGCTGGGCTGGAGGAGCGGGGGAAGGGGCGGCCCGCTGCACCCCTCCGGCTCGGGCACGATGGGCATCAGCTGGAAGTCCTCTCCGTCCATGGGGATGTAGGGCGCCAGGGTCTCCAGGTCCAGGTCACTCAGGTCCCTCTGCGCTCACACAAATCAACTCACATGACCGGGGTCTTTAAAGGTCCTATACTACACAAAACAGGAGCACTGTGTAACTTTTCTGCATGTGGAGGGTCCGTTAAACCCTTTTCTCCATGGAGACATGATTGCTTTGCTTTGATGTTCCACAGTATGGCATTAAACCTTTCTACCTTCACTGAGACCCAACCAGACCAGACCAGAAGTTTACAAGTCAGATCTGTGGAGAGGCGACCCCGCTCACAGTCAGAATGTCTGTTTTTCGAGGTATTTTTGAGCTCTAAAACCACCTGTAATTGAATAAATGTAATGTAGAGCTGTTTAAAATCACACTGTGGAACATTCCAGGTATCTGTGTACATCTATACATTTTTATCTTTAATTTAATTTTTTATTTTATTATTTAAATACTTTATCTACATAGGATTTTGTTATGCAAGTCATTTATTGATATATTTCTTTCATTTATATTAATTTCTTTTACTGTAAGTGATGCTCACCGTGTTTTTTACTGATTATTCGGCACCAACAATAAGCTTGTTCTCGTCACCCCTTTTATTAATATTTAATCTATTTTATTAATTTATATTTTATTTTTTTATTTTTATTTTTTCATTTATTTTATATATGTATTTCTTTTTTTTTTTTTTTTGGGGGGGTTGTAAAATATTTGTTCTAAAATAAAAATAAAAAGTTAATAAAGAAAGTTGAAAAAAGAAAAGAAACAAGCAGGTGACAGATTCTCAACCAAAAGTTCCACAGCACACCTTATTTTTCCACAACAAACGTCTCTCCAGCTGATGTTTGAAACAAAGACACCAGGGGGAGCTGTTGTGTAGGAAATAACTGAATAGTGACAATAAACGTGAAAGTGAAACTTAAAAGTACAACTCCAGATATTGATCTACTGCAAAAAATAATTAAGAATAATTAAAATTACTTAATTAATAATGAGACAAATATAGATTTTCTTTACAATGTGGCTTATTCTGACTTGTTTCACAGCATTTCCTGATTATTTTAAGTAGGGATGCACGATATATCGGCATTAACATTGGTATCGGTTGATATTGCCAATTTTTTAACATATCGGTATCGGCCCGATGTGTAAAAGTGGGCCGATATTAACGACCGATATTTGTCAGTACAGTAATCCCCCGAATTAACGTTTTCTCACATTTGTCTCTCGTTTAAACACTCAAACTTTCGTCGATTTTCAACAAAATGTTTTAATAGTGAAGTGGTGGGGGGGAGAGGGGGGGGGGTGTCACCGCGGTCCCGAGGGGGGGGCACGCAGTCCGAGCCGCGTGCGGACGGCTAAAGTGCCTTTGCTCTTTTCGGACTGCGTGCCTCCCCTCTAGTCCTGGTTTATTCCAGGTCTAGACCTGGTCCAATCCTGGTTTAGTTCTGGTTTAGACCTGGTCTAGACCTGGTCCAGTCCTAGTTTAGTCCAGGTTTAGTCCCGGTTTAGACCTGGTCTAGTCCTGGTTTAGTCCAGGTCTAGACCTGGTCCAGTCCAGGTTTAGTCCTGGTTTAGACTTGGTCTAGTCCTGGTTTAGTCCAGGTCTAGACCTGGTCCAGTCCTGGTTTAGTCCTGGTTTAGACCTGGTTTAGTCTAGGTTAGGTCTAGACCTGGTCCAATCCAGGTTTAGTCCTGGTCCAGTCCAGGTTTAGACCTTGTTTAGACCTGGTCTAGAAATGGTTTAGTCCGCGTTTAGTCCTGGTCTAGTTCCAGTCTGCCCCCCCCCCCCCCCCCCCTCGTGTCCCCCATCTATAACGGCAAAGGTCTCTTAGCCAATCAGGACGCAGAACACAATGTTACACTATAAAAAAAATTGAAATTGAAAAAAAATAAAAATAATAAAATCAGGAGTGAAAACACGGTATCGGCCGATATCAGCAACATTAATATCGGTATGGGCTAAAATGTTCACATCGGTGCATGCCTCATTTCAAGCCGTCTGTCTTCTCTTACTGTGGGGGGGGGGGGGGTGCCTCTCCACAGATCTGACCTGGAACTTGACACCTGCATGTTCCCATGGCGACAGATAGGTTTTTGTATGTCATTAGAAAGCCGTACTGTTTCTCCACGGTGAAAAGCTGGTGTTTGTGATCATCTCGACATGAGTGTGTGAGCCAGCTCTGCCCCCTGGTGGCTGCTGCTGGTCTTACCTGGCTCTTGCTCTCGGCGCCCTCTGTGTCCAGGGCAAACAGCTTCTCCGTCAGCTCCACCTTCAGCTCGTTCTCCACGGAGCTGTAGTAATCATCTGGACTGCTGGGCTGCACGGGGTAGCACGTGGTAAAGGTTAGAAATGTGTCACATGCAAAGGGTCAAACAGAAAATAAAAGCACAACCGAACCTGGGAAACAGACATTTTACTGAGAATAAGAAGAAATTCAAGTGGTAATCGTAACAAAACGATGAAGAAAATCATGATTTTATGATCTTTTTTAGTTTCTGTCCCACATTGTGATATCATTGAGTGGTGATACAGGAAGCACCTGTGTCTTTAAAGGGACAGTGTATAAGATTTTTACCCGTTAATTACTGAAATTGAAGATACACATTCAAAAATACATTGTTTTCCAAGCCTTTTCACTTCCATCATGAAATCAAAGTATTCTTTTGGACTTAGATATAGTCACATAAAAGGGGGATCTTCCCCATGCAGAGGCAGCCATTTTGAATACGAGAGCCGCAGAAGGACATTTGGGCTCCGCCTTCGCCTTCGGCAAGGCTCGTGGTTTTGGGTAAACAACACAAGCATGCTGCCGGATCAGGATCTGGATCTAACACATGTTTTGGACTAAATTGTTTTACTGGATTTTATTCGCTGGATCCTTACGGACATATTGAGAGCAAGTTTATGGTGAAATACAGAGTTTGACCTGTGCAAAGCATTCTAAGGTACAGTAAGCTAACCTCGTTTTGTGCTTTTCCGTATAAAAGCCCCATGTGCTCGGGGAGTGATTATTGTGCAGGGAAATGAATTGCATAGTCAAAAAGAGGAGACTGTAAGGTTTCAATTGATGTGTAGAGTGTCATGGTACATGATCGGGAATGTGTGTTTTCATGAGAAAAGAAAGAAGAAGAAAAAAAAAACGGGACCGCGTTTTATTTATACAGTAGCGGCTCGTGCGCGCGCCCGGGTGACCCTCAAGGTCTGCCGTAGCTAAAACAGAAAGTGCAATAGCACCATCCACCTATGTGCCACGAATCCTACACACTGGGGCTTTAAACTTCATCTTCACTAGAATCATTTGCAGCTCTGGATTTGTCGGTGTGTTTAAAGGAGAATTAACGTTTTTTTTTTACAATCTGAGCCTTATTTCGGTAATAAAACAAGTAGTTTTACTCACCCATAGCACTTTGGTGCAGGCCCGGATCTAGACTGCACAGATTGGGGGGGCATTTCAAAATGTTGGTGGGGCATAGTGTGGGAGTTTCATGTGGAACATTTTTCTTCTAATGCAGGGGTTCTTAACCTTTTTGACGCTGAGGCCCAGTGCAGAGTGGCTTGGAGGCCCATTAAAGGTCCCATGGCATGAAATTTTCACTTTCTGAGGTTTTTGAACGTTAATGTGAGCTCCCCTACCCTGTTTAGCCCCCCCCCCCCCATGGTTAAAAGTTGCAAAATGTCTAAACTGAGCATTTGCGATCCTTTTCTGCGTTACAAAAAATCGGAGCTCAAACAGGCGATTTTGAACAAGGCACCTTATTGACGTCAGATCGAAAAAAGAAATGCAAATGCAGTTCCACCCCCGTCTGTCTGTACTCAGCGTCTCTGTAAATCACGCCCAGAGAGTTTGGACTGTCAATGCGCTCGGCAATGCGAAATGCGTTTTTTTATTTGCCTGGAGGCACGTCCGAGTGTTTCTAGGCTCGGAAGTCCTTTATCTGAGCCTCTGGACCTTTGAACAGCAGTGGTTTAATTTGATTTTATGTGGAAATGTGTTTATTTTTCAATGGAACGCTTCTAATCTCTCCCCCCGTGCAAAAACAAGGAAATGGATCAGAGAGCGCACAGCTGAGAGCGGAGAGTTTGGCCACGCCCCCACCCTCTACCATAGGCCATCTCTTTTCTCCTCATTTGCATCCAAGCAACAACGCCCATAATGGAGTGTTCAGAGAGAGAAAATTTACTCTTTCTCATCTTATCTCTGTTTCTCATGCAGTGAGTGTTGATTTTGAAGAAGGATTCATTTACAGTATTAGGGAACCATTAAGGAGCCATATAAAAGCATCAAGAAGTACCATGTCATGGGATCTTTAACACAGGATTTTCCATTTTGAATTGTTATTTTTAAAAGTGTCATTCTTATAGAATATATGAGATGACGAAATATATTCAAACAGAATGACTTGATTAACACTAGCACAGTTTTATTTCATTGCCAATAATGAGTAATTGGACTCACTTTGACATTAGGTTTAAAATGTTTAAGGCAGTGTTTTTTAACCTGGGTTTGATCGAACCCTAGGGGTTCGGTGAGTCAGTCTCAGAGGTCAAGACATGCACCCGACTCATGATTCGTGAGAAGAAGTCACACTGATTTGCAGTAAATATTCATTATTATTGTCGCCTCATGGAAATGTTAAAAACAATAAATAGCATAAATACAATAAGTTCATTATTGGAATACATACGGTTAAAAATTAAAACCATTTCATTGTGGTAATCTTAAAAAAGGTCATGTCTTTGTGAAAAGGTCTGTAATTTGTTGTGAGTTCATACATTTTTTTTTGGTTTTGTTCTTTGAACACAATTATGTCAATGCACGGTTCATTTTGTGCACCAGTAAAACATATACCTATGTCTTGAATTTGAAAAATAAATAAAAAATAAAAATCATATTTTATTTTTCAATAAAGAAGGGTTCAGTGAATGTGCATATGAAACTGGTGGGGTTCAGTACCTCCAACAAGGTTAAGAACCACTGGTTTAAGGTTTACGTTTACAAATCTAAAATAAGCCCATGTTTGGCGCTAGTTTAGTTGGTTTAGTTTATAAATTGTACAGTTCTGGTGTTTAGTTTGTGACTGTAGACCTGGTTTATTCCTGGCTTAGACCTGGTTTAGTCGTGGGTTAGATCTGGTTTAGACTTGGTTTAGACCTGGTTTATTCCTGGCTTAGACCTGGTTTAGACCTGGTTTAGTCCTGGTTTAGTCCTGGTTTAGACCTGGTTTAGACCTGGTTTAGTCCTGGCTTAGATCTGGTTTAGACCTGGTTTAGTCCTGGTTTAGTCCTGGTTTAGACCTGGTTTAGTCCTGGTTTAGTCCTGGTTTAGACCTGGTTTAGTCCTGGTTTAGTCCTGGTTTAGACCTGGTTTAGACCTGGTTTAGTCCTGGTTTCTCGCCGCAAACGAGACGCTAAAGCGAATACACGCACATAGAACATGATCCGAGTCGGATTCGATGATAAAACTAAGATTATAATCGATAAATCTTGGTTTTGGAGCGCGCTGCGAGGCAGAGGGAGCCCGACCAACATTCCAGCGGATGCCCAGTCAACTTTGTGTTGCACACAGGGACCGTGGACTCACAGAGCGATTATCTATGCAGTAAAAACCCCGATACGACTGCGCTGGCGATGATTTGAAATGTTCTGTGATTGAAGCGCCTTTGTTCAGGCCCGAAACATGAACAGGAACTGCGCTCGGCCTTCGCTTCGTCTTTTTTCTTTTTTACTGTAGAGATGTGCGACTGGTGACTGATTCACCAGACTCTCTATACTTATTGTCCTACTGGCGAATCAGACGTGGAATTTTGGCGGTGCAAACAAGATAACGTGATAGGCAGGTTGAAATTACCTCAAATACAGTTGACCAGTTGGGTGGGCAGGAGAACATTTTGGGTGGGCAATGCCCACCCCTGCCCACTTCTAGATCCGGCCTCACTTTGGTGTCATTTGGAGCGTTTCCGGAGATGTTTTAGTTTAGCGATCTCCATAACGTGAGTTCTCGGGGCACATGTTTGCGGTCTCCAAGTAACACAAACTTTAGTACTTTTCAAATCATAGAAGCTCAATGTCTTAGTCTACACTTTCGTTTGAGTCAAAAGTGATTTATCCATAATTTACAGCTTTGCGTTTCATGTTTGGGTCCCGAGAGCGAAATCAGCTGTGACTCCGCACATGTGCACTGTCCTCCTCATCTACTCCAAACTATGGCTAAATCTCGGATTACAGGCCACTTTTGACTCTTAACAAAAGTGTAGACTAAGACATCGAGCTTCTATGATTTGAAAAGTGCTAAAGTTTGTGTTACTTGGAGACCGCAAACATGTGCCCCGAGAACTCACATTACGGAGATCGCTAAACTAAAACATCTCCGGAAATGCTCCAAATGACACCAAAGTGCTATGAGTGAGTAAAACAACTTGTTTTATTACCGAAATAAGGCTCAGATTGTAAAAAACGTTAATTCTCCTTTAAGCCTCGTCTTTCACTCCTTTGTGCTGCAGCTGATCCCGAGACCGTGGCAAACCAAACCGACCAAAAGATTACAAGAAAAGAGAATTACGCAACATTTTATGGTTATTCTCATATATTGTAGAATAAAGCAGTTCAATTGAGGCTAAAATAGCTTTTGGCCACTTAATAATAATCACAAGGTGGAATGGGGCATATTTTTGGGGATGCAAACAGACTGATAATTCAGGGCAACTCCAACAAGTGTGAATGAAACAAAACAACTCCAGGTGTGTTTTTGAGGCGGTAACAACATTCGAAGAGTCAATTCCACGTAATGTCGGACCTTTAAAGCTCCGTTTTGATCCAATATAGGCCCTTTAACCTGACTGAAGTACCCATGTACCCATAGAAACAAGCAGGTGAAGCAGTGGCGGTTCTACATTGAATTACTCCCTGGCGAGACCCCCTCCGACCCCCCCCCCCCCCCAAGGAATGAAAAAAAACCCACAACATTTACCACAAGCAGCCATGTTTAATTATCATTATAGCGTGGTTCTCATTATCACAACTTTCAAAAAAAATATAAGTTATCATAACTTGTGTGTTATCTCCATCTTCATATCCAAGTTCACATCCTTATCCAACTATAAATAACGGTCCCCATATTGATAAAACACCTGCAATTCAACATAATAAAGAAAATACTTAAATAACCCCCATATGGTATGACTTAATTAACTAAGAGACTTAAGAAAACAAAATAAACCCGCAAATGAACATTAGTGATTCCCCCTTTAATGTGGCCCCCTTTAGCGCACCACTCTGCGCTGTTTCTCGCAAGACCAGGAAGTGCCGCAGTTTGGCCCTTGAAACAGAGAGCAGGAGGAGGAGAAGGTCTGGAGAGCATGAGGGGAACAGAGTCCAGAGAGCAGGAAACAGTTTGTAAGCACTCCTGCAGGAGCAGAGAAAGGTCTGAGGCAAACCAGGCGGAGCGTTCCGCACGCTGCGCAAGACGGAGAGAGGGAGAGAGGTTTTTTCAAGCGCTCGGCACGGCGCCCCTCACGAAGTTGCGCCCTGGGCAATTGCCCCACTCGCCCCCCCCCAAGAACCGCCTCTGAGGTGAAGGACTCCCAACCAAAAGTTCCACAGCACACCTTTAAAGGGACAGTGTGTAAGATTTTTACCCGTTAATTACTGAAATTGAAGATACCCATTCAAAAATACATTGTTTTCCAAGCCTTTTCACTTCCATCATGAAATCAAAGTATTCTTTTGGACTTAGATATAGTCACATAAAAGGGGGATCTTCCCCATGCAGAGGCAGCCATTTTGAATACGAAAGCCGCAGAAGGACATTTGGGCTCCGCCTTCGGCAAGGCTCGTGGTTTTGGGTAAACAACACAAGCATGCTGCCGGACGTTGTAATGGATCTAACACGTGTTTTGGACTAAATTGTTTTACTGGATTTTATTCGCTGGATCCTTACGGACAAATTGAGAGCAAGTTTATGGTGAAATACAGAGTTTGACCTGTGCAAAGCATTCTAAGGTAAGCTAACCTCATTTTGTGCTTTTCCGTATAAAAGCCCCATGTGCTCGGGGAGTGATTGTTGTGCAGGGAAATGAATAGCATAGTCAAAAAGAGGAGACTGTAAGGTTTCATTTGATGTGTAGAGTGTCGTGGTACATGATCAGGAATGTGTGTTTTCATGAGAAAAAAAAAAAAAAGAAAATAACCTGGACCGCGTTTTATTTATACAGTAGCGGCGCGCGACTCGTACGCGGGTCCCTCGAGGTCTGCCGTAGCTAAAACAGAAAGTGCAATAGCACCATCCACCTATGCGCCACGAATCCTACACACTGGGGCTTTAATATTTATTTTTCAAAAGAAACGTCTCTACAGCTGATGTTTGAAATAAAAACACCAGGGGGAGCTGTTGTGTAGCTCAGTGTTTCCCAACAAGGGTTGTATAAGTACCCCTAGGGGTACGCTAGCACACTGCAGGGGGTACTCGGCAGTGTCGCTGCTAGGTGCAGGGGGAGATTTTTTTTTTTTTTTTTTAATTCTAATTTGAGTACATTTGAGTTCAAGAAAAGAGAGAAAATGTCAGAATTACATTTTCAAATTAAGGAGATGAAATAAAATGATTTTCATTTGATAATCCGTTGTGTCACGTTCTACTTTAGGAGAATTATCAACACGTATGAGTGAGGGGTACTCGAGGTATGACAAAAAGGCTCAGTGGAACACAAGACAAAAAGGTTGGGAAACACTGATGTAGGAAATAACTGAATAGTGATAAACATGAAAGTGAAACTTAAAAGTACAAGTACAACTCCAGATACTGCAAAAAATAATTGGCACCAACAATAAGCTTGTTCTTGTCACCCCTTTTATGAATGTTTCTTTTTATTTTATTTATTTTATTTTACATTTATTTTATGTATGTATTATTTCATTTATATATTTATTTGTATTTATTTATTTTTGGGTTGTAAAATATTTGTTCTAAAATAAAAAATGTTAATAAAGAAAGTTGAAAAAAGAAAAGAAACAAGCAGATGACGGATTCCCATCCAAAAGTTCCACAGCACACCTTTAATATTTATTTTTCACAACAAACGTCTCTCCAGCTGATGTTTGAAATAAAAACACCAGGGGGAGCTGTTGTGTAGGAAATAACTGAATAGTGACAATAAACCTGAAAGTGAAACTTAAAAATACAACTCCAGATATTGATCTACTGCAAAAAATAATTAAGAATAATTAAACTTACTTAAATAATAATGAGACAAATATAGATTTTCTTTACAATGTGGCTTATTCTGACTTGTTTCACAGCATTTCCTGATTATTTCGAGCCGTCTGTTCTTACTGTGAGGGGGGTTGCCTCTCCACAGATCTGACCTGTAACTTGACTGCGTGTGTGTGTGTGTGTGTGTGTGTGTGTGTGTGTGTGTGTGTGTGTGTGTGTGTGTGTGTGTGTGTGTGTGTGTGTGTGTGTGTGTGTGTGTGTGTGTGTGTGTGTGTGTGTGTGTGTGCTCTCACCGTGGAGCAGCTGCTGAGACTCGGGGTGGCGCTGCCTGGCGACGGGTGCTGCTGGACGGTGAAGGGGGTTATGTCTGCAGGGCCCGAGGCGGCGGGGACAGAGGGGGCGGGGCTCTGGGACGACGGGACAGGTTTGTGGTTCTCGCTGCTCCAGGACGAGGGGCCCTCGGACTGCTGCGTCTCGTCTGAATAAGGACGACCTAAACATCGAGAGGAAATATTCAGTTTGTCCAACGAAACATTTAGAATCTAAGAACAAGAAGGAACGTGCCAACTCCACACGGCGGGGGTGTTCTAGGGCTGGGCGATATGGAGCAAAAAATATATCTCAATATATTTTCTTATATCTTGATATCTGTACAGGAAAAATAACCCCCCAAAACTACTGCAAAAACAAATACAGTGGTACCTCACCTTACGAATGACCCAACAAACGAAAATTTCAAGTTACGAAACGCCTTCACGGTAAATTTTGGTCTCTAGATACGAAAGAAATTTCAAGTTACGAAACGCGAAATCTCAAAAATTCAAATAATGCGCGCTCAGCCACACACATTATACGCTTTTCTCAGACTGGATTTAAACTTTTCTCACATTTGTCTCTCGTTGAAACACTCAAATTTTCATAGATTTTCAACAAAATTATTAATAGTGAAGCGTGTGGGGGGAAGGAGGGGGGAGAAGAGTACGCTCTGACACGTGTCCCGGCGCGGAGCTGACAGCAGGTCCAGACCAAGGTCTAAACCAGGACTAAACCAGGACTAGCACAGGTGGATTAAAGCGCCGCGCGTGGGTCTATTTCCTGGTTCCGGCGCGGAGCTGACAGCAGAGCTGGCAAGGTCTAAACCAGGACTAAACCAGGACTAAACCAGGACTAGACCAGGACTAGACCAGGTGGATTAAACCGCCGCGCGTGGCTCTATTTCCTGGTTTCGTTTCGAGTCACAGCTGAGGCGAGCCGCTGCTCTAGACCTGCCCGCGTAAGGTGCTCACAGAGCGGCATGACAGAACCGTGAGGTCGGCCTCTTCAAGACCTCCAGGCCGGTGACTGGGACAATCCCCGGACCCATGCCCGCTGAGGGAGCTCTTAAGGCAGGCTGGCAGTGTCCCCCTGGGTCCCTGGATGTCTGGGGCTCCGCGCCTGGAGGGGCCCTGGAGAGCAGGTCTAGACCGCGGCTCTTGCAGGCGCCTCAGCTGTGACTCGAAACGAAACCAGGAAATAGACCCACGTGCGGCGCTTTAATCCACCTGGGCTAGTCCTGGTTTAGTCCTGGTTTAGTCCTGGTTTAGTCCTGGTTTAGACCTTGGTCTGGACCTGCTGTCAGCTCCGCGCCGGGACACGTGTCAGAGCGTACTCTTCTCCCCCCTCCTTCCCCCCACACGCTTCACTATTAATAATTTTGTTGAAAATCTATGAAAATTTGAGTGTTTAAACGAGAGACAAATGTGAGAAAAGGACGCAGGACGCAGAACACAATGTTACACTATAAAAAAAGTTACACTATTAAAAAAAAAACTTGGATCGGGGCCTTGGAACGAATCAGGCTTTTTCCATTGAAATAGCTACTCAACTTACGAATTTTTCACGTTACGAAACCACTTCTGGAACGAATTAATTTCGTAAAGTGAGGTACCACTGTATGCCAAATTCCACACTGTCCAGAGGTAGGCAGTTCATGTACGAACAAGGTGCTTCAGCAACATAAAAAAAAATAAAAATCCATGTACAGTAATCCCTCGTTTATCGCGAGGGTTAGGTTGCAGAAATAACCCGCAATAAGAGAAATCCGCGAAGTAGGACAACTTTATATTTTACAATTATTCTACATGTTTTAATTAACCTTTTCTCACATTTCTCTCTTGTTTAAACACTCAAACTTTCAGGAGACATTTTCAGGAGCCTGTGATCAATGTGAGCTTTCATGGTTTAGTTTTCACAGTGCTTCCAGTTAGCATCACACCCTCTTAGAATGTTGATGACCTCAGTTGTAAAATATCAATGGAGAACTAGAGTGGACCATTTCAAACATGCATTAACACATGGGAGAGTGAAGTGTGTACAGACCAAAGTCCAGGCTGATGATGGTGTCTCCGGGGGTGGGGGCCAGCTGAGCCAGGTCCTCCGGTTCTTCTTTGAGTTTGGTGAAGAGCGAGGTACCCATATCTCCAGCAGCACCTGCTCCTCTGGACGAGAAGAAGCTGCTCATGTTGTGTGGTTTGAACAGGGCTTCGGTCTGCTCCAGGGAGAAGATCATGGACGGCTCCTCCACATCACTGTGAGAGACAAGAGGAACCTCAGATAGAACTCTCCCCATTCACATCAGAAACTCAGACTCACTAAACGTCTCTAAAGCTCAAAATGCAGAAGTGGTAGTTTTCACGTGAACAGCTCCTATTGCGTTTATTTCAGTCGAGATCAGCAATTCCAGGGCTGAAATTACCCAAATGATTCTGGTGAAGGTGTCCATCCATTCATCCATCCATTTTCTTCCTCTTATCCGGGGCCGGGTCGCGGGGGCAACAGTCTACACAAGGACTCCCAGACTTCCTTCACCCCGGACACTTCCTCCAGCTCCTCCGGGGGGACCCCAAGGTGTTCCCAGGCCAGCCGGGAGACATAGTCCCTCCAGCGTGTCCTGGGTCTTCCCCGGGGCCTCCTCCCGGTGGGACGTGCCCGGAACACCTCCCGAGGGAGGCGTCCAGGAGGCGTCTGGAACAGACGCTCGAGCCACCTCAGCTGCTCTTCTCCACGTGGAGGAGCAGCGGCTCTACTCCGAGCCCCTCCCGTGTGACTGAGCTCCTCACCCTATCTCTAAGGGAGCGCCCAGCCACTCTGTGGAGGAAACTCATTTCGGCCGCTTGTATCCGCGATCTCGTCCTTTCGGTCATTACCCAGAGCTCATGACCATAGGTGAGGGGAGGAACGTAGATCGACGGTAAATCAAGAGCTTTGCCTTTCGGCTCAGCTCCCTCTTCACCACAACGGTCCGGTACAGCGACCGCATCACTGCCGACGCTGCACCGATCCACCTGTCAATCTCACTCTCCATCCTCCCCTCACTCGAGAACAAGATTCCGAGATACTTGAACTCCTCCACCTGAAGCTAGTGAAGGTGTGTGGAGTTTTAAAACACAATGGAGCACTTCCTGTATTACTACATGACATCACAAATAGTAGAACTCAGCCTAAATGTGCAGGGTTTTTGTGTTAAACGTGTGAATAAATAAATAAACTCCAGGTCTGTTTGTGCCGAGGAAACGACATCAGAAGATAGATCAGAAAATCGTGCACTGTGGGCCCTTTGCCTGACGTACCTGAGGACGTAGTTGACGCACACGATGCACTGGGGCTGCGAGTTGCGGCTGTTGTAGATGACCGTCCCCTGGGTCTCCATCCAGACGTAGCCCCCACTCTTGGCGAGCATGCGGTACTGCCCGGTCACCGCCTGGCCTTTGGTGCACACTGAGGGAAAATGACGATTATGGACAAGAAATTTCAACTTTTAACGGCGATAAAGAATGAAATGGGGGAAAGATTTGGGGGAGACATTCAGCAATTTTTTTTTAAGGTGGAAATCATGAACCAAACTAAACCCTTTGCCATCCTGTTTTATAGATGAACTAAATGTTCTGGACTCAGTGTCTCAAAAACTCAGAGTCTTTTCTAGGGCAGCAATTTCATTTCCGATACCGAGGCCGATCCTGGTTCTAAAGCTGCACTGTGTAACTTTTCTAGTGGAGGGTCCATCAAATGCTTTTCGTCATTCTTTCTTCTTGGAGCTGTTATTGCTTTGTCTGGAATGTTCCACAGTATGGCATTAAACCTTTCTATCTTCATGGAATCCAAACCAGACCGTGTTACAGGTCAGATCTGTGGGCTATAAAACCGATTAAAACGGAATAAATATAAAGTAGAGCTGTTTAATGTCACACTGCGGAACATTCCAGACAAAGAAATGACATATCCATAGAAACAAGCCGGGGACGGACCCCCAACCAAAAGGTTACACAATGCACCTTTAAGAATCAACCAATACCAGAGCACAGTTCAGTTTCTCTTCAGTCAGTCTTTGAGTAAATAAAACTTTGTCTAAATAAACATTTTGAGACTTTCTGGGTCGACTACAACCAGTAAACTGTCTCATTACATCCATTTATTTGTCCAACCAGAATATCAGGTGAATTTATATTTAGAAGCCAATATTCGATCCAGCACATTTTTCAGTATCAACGTTGATTTTGTTCTGGTGCGTCCCTGCGTCTTTTCCAAGTGAAAGTACGAGTCCACAAGATGAGTCCCTGTGGACGCACGAACCCCTGGAGGAGGTGTGACCGGGACATGTGACCGGGACATGTGACCGGGACATGTGACCGGGACATGTGACCCGGACATGTGACCGGGACATGTGACTGGGACATGTGACCGGGACATGTGACCCGGACATGTGACCGGGACATGTAACCGGGACATGTGACCGGGACATGTGACCGGGACATGTGACGGGAACACGTGACCGGGACATGTGACCGGGACATGTGACCGGGACATGTGACGGGAACACGTGACCGGGACATGTGACGGGGACATGTGACCCGGACATGTGACCGGGACATGTGACCGGGACATGTGACGGGAACACGTGACCGGGACATGTGACGGGGACATGTAACCGGGACATGTGACCGGGACATGTGACCGGGACATGTGACCGGAACACGTGACCGGGACATGTGACGGGGACATGTGACCGGGACATGTGACCGGGACATGTGACGGGAACACGTGACCGGGACATGTGACGGGGACATGTGACCCGGACATGTGACCGGGACATGTGACCGGGACATGTGACCGGGACATGTGACGGGAACACGTGACCGGGACATGTGACGGGGACATGTGACCGGGACATGTAACCGGGACATGTGACCGGGACATGTGACCGGGACATGTGACCGGGACATGTGACGGGAACACGTGACCGGGACACGTGACCGGGACATGTGACCGGGACATGTGACGGGGACATGTGACGGGGACATGTGACCGGGACATGTGACCGGGACATGTGACCGGGACATGTGACGGGGACATGTGACCCGGACATGTGACCGGGACATGTGACCAGGACATGTGATGAGAACACGTGACCGGGACGCGTGACCGGGACATGTGACCGGGACATGTAACCGGGACATGTGACCGGGACATGTAACCGGGACATGTGACCGGGACATGTAACCGGGACATGTGACGGGAACACGTGACCGGGACATGTGACCGGAACATGTGACGGGAACACGTGACGGGGACATGTGACCCGGACATGTGACCAGAACATGTGACCCGGACATGTGACCAGGACATGTGACGGGAACGTGACCGGGACATGTGACGGGAACACGTGACCGGGACATGTGACGGGGACATGTGACCGGGACATGTGACGGGGACATGTGACCCGGACATGTGACCGGGACATGTGACCCGGACATGTGACCGAGACATGTGACGGGAACACGTGACCGGGACATGTGACGGGGACATGTGACCGGGACATGTGACGGGGACATGTGACCCGGACATGTGACCGGGACATGTGACCGGGACATGTGACCCGGACATGTGACCGGGACATGTGACGGGAACATGTGACCGGGACATGTGATGGGAACACGTGACCGGGACATGTGACGGGGACACGTGACTGGGACATGTGACGGGGACATGTGACCCGGACATGTGACCGGGACATGTGGGACCGGGACATGTGACCCGGACATGTGACCGGGACATGTGACGGGAACACGTGACCGGGACATGTGACGGGGACATGTGACCGGGACATGTGACGGGAACACGTGACCGGGACATGTGACCGGGACATGTGAGGGGAACACGTGACCGGGACATGTGACGGGGACATGTGACCGGGACATGTGCCCGAGGTCCGGAGGAGTGTGAGGTCCAGAGGAGTGTGAGGTCCAGAGGTCCAGAGGAGTGTGAGGTCCAGGGGGCTGTGGAGTCCAGGCCTGTGGTCAAAGGGGGCTGGGCAGGAACTGTGGTTAGCATGTTTTTTAGTGTGCACCATGTCTGTACGCTACATGTGCTGCTGGACACGCTGGTCACGTTGGGCGTGAGAACGGGACAGCCGTGCACACACACACACACACACACACACACACACACACACACACACACACACACACACACACACACACACACACACACACACACACACACACTGGGCTCTTTATCTCTGAGGAGCTCAGTCAGAGCAGAGGCCAGAGGACGGAAAAGGAGGACACGGGAGGACACTGCTCTCACACTCGAGGCACATTCACTCTGAACTGTCGTTATCGTACAAGCGAACACAGCAGCTGTAGCGGAAGATCTTTGACACAGTCGATCATGACGTCATGACAAACAGTTTGACGGACATAGATGGGACCTCAGGCTCACAGTTAAGGTGGTTTTCATATCTGACCAGCAGAAGTTTCAGCATGTCAGTCAATCACAAAATGTCAGAGCTGATCTATGGCGCGGTGTGCCACAGGGCTCTGTCCTCAGCCCACTCCTGTTCTTACTGTCCGAGCTCTTCCTCGGCTAGATAATCCAAGAGTTCACTGATGTCTTTTATTATCTATTTGTCAATGATCTGCAGCTTCACTGTTCATTTAAATCCTTTGAGGTCCACAAACTGAGCTGCTGACCAGCTGCCGGTCTCAGATAAAGCAGTGGTTAAGTAACAACGGTCCCAGACAGAACCTCCCCCTTCGTCAAACAGATCTCAGGCCTGAGCTCCTCTGAAATGTCCAAAATAAGAAAGCTTGGATTGTCTTTTTATGTCCTCAAACACTCACACCAGGGTCTGAAGAGAAGATCTACAGATGATACTCGGTTCTTTTGTTTCCCTGCAGTTAGACGTGTGCGCCTGCTTCTACACGAGAGCTGCCCCACCTGCAGCAGGTCCAAACCCTCAAGAACCGAAGGGCCACATCACATATGTGCACAGGCTTCACTGGGCCCATGGTTTGTGTTGTGTCCACTTTGAAATACTTGTTTGTCTGCTCTAACTGTGTGTCTGTGTGTATGTGTGTGTTTTTGTGTGTATGTGTGTGTTTTTGTGCGCTGCCGTCTGCTCTAACTGTGTTACCGTCACATTTCCAGCGCGTGGCGCCTGGAGCCGAGTCCAGCTGGGCCCAGACGTGCTCGTCTCTGCACAAACACAATCTAATAGAGACGCCTGTGGTGAACGCACAAACGCACAAACACGAGCGGACAGCGGGAGATTAAAGACGCGCACGGACCAGGAGCAGAGCGACGTCACTGTTCACTTCACATTATTTCACCCACATCATTTTCGAAGTCACAGTATAATCACGACGACTTAACGAGGGGTGATTCTACGGGGTGAGTTTTGTCTCATTAATATTCACAAAAACACAGAGGCGGATCTACAAACAGTTATTGTGTTTTGATTTGTAACTTGTATTTTGGTCTTTACAAATACAGTAGATATGTATTTGTAAATATTACGGCTGTCAGTTTAACACGTTAAATAGATTAATTAATTACACTGCAAATTAGCACGTTATAAAATGAACGCAATTAAATATGAGCGGCAGTTCAGTGCACATTTTAAATTTGTCCCACTGAAGGACCTGTAGGCGACTTGGCAGTGGCGTCACTTCCACCTGCGTCGCTCAAACAAATAAATCCTGGAGGAAACTGACCTGGACTCGACTCAGGGGGCGAGGAGCGAATCGCCGCCAGGGCCGAAGAACGGCGACTTTATTCATAAAAAGAATAAAGATCATTAAGAATGCCGTGATTTGGAGCTTTTGTAAAAAAAGAATTTTCCGATCACCGAAGTGCACTGTTGTGTTGTTCTGTTGTTGTGTTGTTGTGTTACTGTGTTGTTGTATTGTGGTGTTGTTGCGTTACTGTGTTGTTGCATGGTTGTACTGATGTATTAATGTGTTGATGCACTGTTGTGTTGTTCTGTTGTTGTGTTGTGGTGTTGTTGTGTTACTGTGTTGTTGTATTGTGGTGTTGTTGTATTGTGGTGTTGTTGTGTTACTGTGTTGTTGTGTTGTGGTGTTGTTGCGTTACTGTGTTGTTGCGTTGCTGTGTTGTGTACGTACAGTTGTGGTGGCTCCTGGTCACACTGTCGGCGTCCAGGGCGTGGTAAAAGTCGTACACCGATCGACCAATCAGATCCTCAGGTGTGTAGCCCATCAGCTCGGTTACCCTGGAAACACGTAAACAACATGATTAGATACGGCCCTTACAGCCCGCCTGTGCCCCTTACGGTCCGCCTGCACCCCTTACGGTCCGCCTGCGCCCCTTACGGCCCGCCTGCGCCCCTTACGGTCCGCCTGCACCCCTTACGGTCCGCCTGCACCCCTTACGGCCCGCCTGCGCCCCTTACAGCCCGCCTGTGCCCCTTACAGCCCGCCTGTGCCGATTACAGCCCGCCTGCGCCCCTTACAGCCCGCCTGGGCCCCTTACAGCCCGCCTGTGCCCCTTACGGCCCGCCTGTGCCCCTTACAGCCCGCCTGTGCCCCTTACAGCCCGCCTGCGCCCCCTACGGTCCGCCTGTGCCGATTACGGCCCGCCTGCGCCCCCTACAGCCCGCCCACACACTTGTTTGTGTAATTACTGATGATGTTTATGCAACTATTACATTTAACCAAAGTGGGAGGGAAAAGTGCTTCACGAAACCTTTGTCCTGCTGAGCGTGTGATAAGATTAGCCGAGTGTGTGCGTGTGTGTTGTGTAACCTGTGTGTGTGTGTGTGTGTGTGTGTGTGTTGTGTAACCTGTGTGTGTGTGTGTGCGCCACAGACGAGAGTGAAACTAACTTCAGTGAGTTTTACATGGATCACAGTCGGATTTCATTCACACGTCTGTCTCCATGGCGACAGGTACAGATATACTGTAGGTCTGGGCTGTCCCGCATGAGCTTCTGTTGGGTAATGATCTGCAGACCAGGCGCTCTCTGGAGGGAACATGTCACTGTGGACTTTCCTCCGGGTCGCCCCCCTTCATCCTCACGTATTACGTAAAGAGCAATAATCCAGTTTGTACAGCAGGCCCGTGTGTCGTCAGCGGTGAGAAGAACCAGGCGAAAACAAACAAACGGAACCATTAAGCAACATGCCTAAGCCGATGGAGCCACGTGTTTGTCGAGAAGTTTCACTCAGAAAGGTTCATAACGACGGCGAGGGGCTGTGGACTTTAAAACCGAGCAGGCGACCTCTGGGTTTATTTTTGTTACGCAACGATCCGGAGTACAGTGAAATGGAGCGCTCAGAGAAACAGCCATGAAAACAGAATTAAAGCAAAGTAGAAACGAAGCAACAACAGGTGTTTTTGAAGAAGGAAAAACAACAAAAAATGTTGCATAATATGTTCTGGGAATGAGTCGCTGAACGCTGCAAACAAAACTATAAATCTGCGTGTTAAACATTCTCGGTACAACTTTTTTAATTTTAATCATTTTGTTCATTTCAAATATGGATGTTTTATTTACAGCTCTGGAAAAAAATAAGAGACTGCTGCATTTTTTTTCTGAAATCAGCATCTCTACATGTATTACAGCCATTCCATTCCAGCGTCTGTTGAATTCCAACACAAACACAAAGCTGAGCTACTTCAGTTCTTGCACCAGGAGTGGAATAAAGTCACCCTAGAACAATGTGAAAGACTGGGACTAAACCAGGTCTGAACCAGGACTAAAGCAGGTCTAAACTAGGACTAAACCAGGTCTGAACCAGGACTAAACCAGGTCTGAACCAGGACTAAACCAGGTTGAACCAAGACTAAGTCAGGTTAAAAAGGGGACTAAACCAGGACTAAACTAGGATTAAACCAGACCTAAACTAGGACTAAACCAGATCTGAACCAAGACTAAACCAGCTCTAAACTAGGACTAAAACAGTTCTAAACCAAGACTAAAGCAGGGCTAAACCAAGACTAAACCAGCTCTAAACTAGGACTAAAACAGTTCTAAACCAAGACTAAAGCAGGGCTAAACCAGTCAAAAACCAGGTTAAAACAGGGACTAAACTAGGATTAAACCAGATCTGAACCAGGACTAAACCAGGTTAAAACAGGGACTAAACCAGGACTAAACTAGCACTACACCAGGGCTAAACCAGGTTAAAAAGGGGACTAAACCAGGACTAAACTAGGATTAAACCAGGTCTAAACTAGGACTAAACCAGATCTCAACCAAGATTAAACCAGGTCTAAACTAGGACTAAACCAGGTCTAAACAAGACTAAAGCAGGTTAAAACAGGGACTAAACCTGGACTAAACTAGGATTAAACCAGACCTAAACTAGGACTAAACCAGATCTGAACCAAGACTAAACCAGGTCTAAACTAGGACCCATGAACAATGTGAGACTTGTGGAGGCCAAGACGCATGAAAGCTGTGATTAAAAATAAGGGTTATTGCACCAAATATTGATTTCTGAACTCTTCTTAAGTGTAAACATTAGTATTATGTTGTTTTAAAATGAATTTGATCTTGTTTCTTTGCATTGTTTGAGCTCTGAAAACATGGATCTTTTTTGTTATTTTGACCATTTGTCATTTTCTGCAAATAAATGCTCAAAACTATAATATTTTTATTTGGAATTTGGGGGAAATGTTGTCAGTAGTTTATTGACTCAAACAAAAATGTTCCTTTTGCCCAAACATAAACCTATAAGTAGTAAAGTCAGAAAAACTGATCATTTTGCAGTGGTCTCTTATTTTTTTTCCAGAGCTATATAAAGTTTTGCATGGGCTCCTCCTCCGCTACAGGATTTTATTAAAACAAAGACCGTCAGCGGGAACTAGGGCCAGGGCCCGGGGGAACTGTGAGGTCCACACAGACGCTCTACATTTGGACAAAGGCTACGTTCAGACTGCAGACTGAAGTGACCCAAATCAGATTTTTTCGCCCCTATGTGACCTGTATCTGATCTTCTAATGACCGTCTGAACGAGACAGATCTGATTTTTTCAAATGTGATCCAGACCACTTGGATGTGTGGTCCTAAAACGGATACATATCCGATCTTTTGACATGCGACTTCAGTGTGAACGGCCAGGTCGCGTTCATCTGACCTGGGCGTGTTTCCTCCAGCGAGAGTGGTACAAGCAGGCGTTCACAAATGTACATACATTTTGTATGAACTCCGTGTCAGTGAAGCAGTGAAGCACATAGTAATCCCACCACTTTTGTCTGCGACTCCACACCCACACGTTCCTCTGTATGGAGGTCGCTGTCATTGCCCCACAAAACGCCGTGGCCAACAACCTCGCTCTTCTCCTTCTTAATCTCCTCTTTAAAACAAATGTATTGTCCATGTGCTGCTCCGGTAGGACTTTAAAGGTCCCATGACATGGTACTTCTTGATGCTTTTATATGGCTCCTTAATGGTTCCCTAATACTGTAAATGAATCCTTCTTCAAAATCAACACTCAGTGCATGAGAAAGACACATACCACAGACATGGTAAAAAAATATCTCTCTGAACACCTCATTATGGGCGTTGTTGCTTGAATGCAAATGAGAAGGACACAGATAGGTTAGAGCAGCGGGTGGGGGGGGGGCAAATGCGCCCGCTGGTTCCTTGTTTTAGCGCTACGCCCTGCGCTGTCTCCCACTTCCGCATTTTATGCACGAAGGAAGAAAGGAGAGCCGTTTCAATGAAAAAAAAACACATTTTCACAGAAAATAAAATTAAATCACCGCTGTTTCAGATGTCCAGAGGGTCGGGTAAAGGACTTCCGAGCCTAGAAACCCTTACACGTGCCTCCAGGCAAATAAAAAAACGCATTTCGCATTGCGTAGCTCCTTCGCGTTCCAAACTCTCTGGGCGTGATTTACAGAGACGGTGTGGAAACACAGACGGGGGTGGAACTGCATTTTCGATGTGACGTCACATAGTTGCTTTGTTCAGAATCGCCCGTTTGAGCTGTGTTTTTTCAAACACAGAAAAGGATCGCAAATGCTCAGTTTACACATTTCGCAACTTTTAGCCATGGGGGGGCTAAACAGGGTAGGGGAGATGCCCAACGTTTGACCTCAGAAAGTGAAAATTTCATGCCATGGGACCTTTAATAAAGCCAGATGCTCACTCATAGCGTCCATGTTTACTTCTGTAAACACTGAGCACGCTCGCTGCCTGTGACGTCATCGTGTCGTCCAATGCGCATGCGGGACACTTTTGGGGTGTTTAAAGTTCACACTGGAGATCACATACAAGTCGCATTTACCGTATTTTCCGCACTATAAGGCGCATTGGATTATAAGGCGCACCTTCAGTGAATGGCCTATTTTAAAACTCTTTTCATATATAAGGCGCATAGAATAGAAGCTACAGTAGTGGCTGACTACGGTAGCCATGATTAACCAATATTAATCCATATATAAGGTGCATCGGATTATAAGGCTTTTGAGAAAATTGAAGGCTTTTAGGTGCGCCTTATAGTGCAGAAAATACGGTAATTGAAAATGCGAACGACCTCGCAAAAAAATCAGATTTCACAGAAAAATCGGAATTGAGCTTTAAGCCCTGCAGTCTGAACGTAGTCTAAGTGTCTCTCAGTCAGAGGCTCGAACTTCTGGAACTCTCTCCCATCATCAGTAAGAGAGACTCCAACACTGTCCCTTTAAATCACACTTGAAACAGCAACTAAAGGAAAACCAGACGTGTGACACTTTTAATGTTTAACTGCTGCTGTTGTCACTTGTCTTTGTTTTTGTTGTTTTTGCTGTGGCGTCACCTGCCCAGGGACGACAGATGGAAATTAGCATTTTTGCTACAATCTGGAGTATTTACACTGCTGTTGTAGATGTTCATTAATCTGCACTGTCCCTATTAAATAAAAGAATAAATAAATTTTAAAAAATGAACCACGGACTGTATAAAGACATGGACCGAGTGAGTTTGGCGTCACCCGCAGCGTCCAGTCAAATGAAGGTCATCGAGGCGGCACTTACAGGGGTGAATTTGGAGCCCCATATTTGGAATTCTGACCGCAATATCAGAGTAAAGAGCCAATCAGGAGTGAGGCTGTTGAAGGTAACGCCCCCTTCTCACTGCCAATCAAACCTGTTGCCGACACTAGTGGGACCAACCTCAGGGAAATAAATTGCTAATGCTAATTAAATGCAAATTTTCATATCTTGATTCACAAACAAAATCATGCAGAAGGGATTAATACGAACATTTTAAGATCAAAATGAGCAGCCTGACCGCAGCAGGTACGATGGAGCCAGAAGCACGCCCATGATCACTTCCTGTGTAAAACTCGGCGGCTAAAAGGTTAGCTATTCATTTCAGTCTATGTTCTGAAGTTCTGAAGTCCACCCTTGCGCCTCACTCACATGTCGCCCCCACATGACTCTCCAGCGCCTCATTTACGGCGATTCGAACACGTGGCTTTAATGTGTCTGTGTGATGTTCGATAGTCATCAGGGCACACTCCCAGACTCCACGGA
>JAVJIX010000113.1:1230000-1250000 GCA_036785185.1 Paratrypauchen microcephalus
GTGTGACTCTGAAGTGCAGTATGTTTGCAAGTTTTCCTCCCCAACATAACCCACAATGTCGACGATCCATCCATTTTCTTCCTCTTATCCGGGGCCAGGTCGCGGGGGCAACAGTCTAAGCAGGGACTCCCAAACCTCCTTCACCCCGGACACTTCCTCCAGCTCCTCCAGGGGGACCCCAAGGCGTTTCCAGGCCAGCCGGGAGACATAGACCCTCGAGTGTGTCCTGGTTCTTCCCCAGGGCCTCCTCCCGGTGGGACATGAGCACGGGTCTCGTGCTCGCAGCCCTGGGTGGGACACGCGGTCTCGCGCCGGTCATGCTGCTCTATCACGGATTTGAGCACGATGAGTGCACGTGTGCCCCCCCCCAATGTGAGAAAATGTTAATTCAAGGGATTACTGTACTGACAAATATCGGTTGTTAATATCAGCCCACTTTTACACATTGGGCCGATACGATATGTTAAATATTTGGCAATATTGGCCGATACCGATGTTAATCCCGATATATCGTGCATCCCTAATCTGAAGCACTCTGAAACAGTCGCAGAGCGGAACATTCGCTGAGCCAATGAAACAGTTTCAGAAAGAACGAGACGTGCTCCGGAGCTCTGTCTCATTTGCCCGTCACTAGTTATTGTGACTGCACTGCTCCGGACATTTCAGGCGACCCCATATGAATTCTCGGCGACCCCACACCTGAAGGTTGAAAAACGCTGCCATAAACCATGACCAGTCTCATTCTGCGCACAAACTGTGTTCACAACAAACACACGGATCTGTTAGCGCAGCGAGGACTTCAGAAGTTTACTTTCTAATCGTTCATTCCGGTTGGTGACAGCAGAGGAAGCTCCAGCTTAAAAACCCCACTGGACATAAAGGTGTAGTTTATCAAGGATATTATTTTTAAGTTAGACAATGTGAAATGCTTATCCCCAAGGTGAACATCTTCTAATGTTGTTCCTCCTCAAAAACAGACCTGGAGTTGTTTGTTTCATTCACATGTTTGAGGAACTCTTTATTATTCGTCTGTCTACATCTCCAAAGCTCCAAACGCTCTGCTCCACCTTGTGATGTCATCAAGTGATAGTTTTCAAGTGAAAGTCTACTTTTTTTCGCTTAGGGCCCGTGCACACGACAACATTTTTTGGTGGAAACGGAGAAGTTTGTATTCGTTTTGGCCTTTCGTCCACACGGTGCCAGTGCCTTTTTGCGCGGTGAAAATTGTGTTTTTGGAACCAGGTTCCAGAGTGGAGAAATATGAGAACGCCAGGGGTCGCGTTGTCGTGTGGTCGAGCAAAACACAGTTTCTGGAAAAGGATGACGTCGCAATGCCGTCATCATCTGCTTTGGCAGGACTCCCAGTCGACGTTCTGCTGATACTGACGTGTTTTGGAATCCGATGTAACTCGTAGAAGTGATAAAAGGAGAAATTCAATTTGTCTCGTAGAAGTAACTCCACTTCGTCGTCGGTCCAAACGAAAGAGTCGGTTTTTGTGCGTGTGTTCGCCATCATTTTTATCTTCTTGTGTTTGTTTGTTTGCGGAAGAGAAAGGACTTTATGCTCATGCGCTCTTTGTAGTGTTGCGTTTCCGGTGACTCTGGCTGTTTCCTGTTTACAGCGCCACATATCGGTGTGGCGTATGTATTACATCGTTTTCACTCAGCGCTCCGTTTTCGTCTGGACGTGAATATTTACTGATCCGACACGTAGCATTGTCGTGTGGACGTAGACTTAAATTCAGTAGACATCGCCAATTCCAGGGCTGAAATTATCCAGATGATTCTAGTGAAGGTGTGTGGAGTTTAAAAACACAGTGGAGCACTTCCTGTATTACCACATCACGACATCATGAGGTGTAACAGTGCGTTTTCTGTTTGAGAGAAGAACTCAGGCCCTGTCTACACGGCAACGTTGTGGAGTGAATCCGATAAAGCTTTTTATCATTTCGCTCTTGCGTCCACATGGCACCAGCGTTCTGGGTACCCCAAAACGATATTTTTTGGGAACGGGTTCCAGAGTGAAAAACTCTGGCAATGTTACCGTTGCGTGGTCTGGACGAGTAGAACGGATTTGTTTACGCCTACGTCACAACCACATGGCCAGAACAAATAGCAGCCTCGCGCGCAACATTCATTCATAACAAGACCGCGACCATGGCGGACACCAGAGTTGCAGTAGTAGCAGTGCTGCAGTCACTGCTAAGTTTACTTGCGTTATTGAAAGAAAATGTACTGCAGTTATACCAACATGCGCCAGATTCTTTTAAACCCGCCACGGCGTGTTAGTAGACGTGCCAAAAGGAGATTTTGGGTGAGACCTGGAAGAACAAGTAGCTGGTGGGACAACTTTGTGAATGGCGTTGTCATGGAGGCTGAATGGAGAGAGAACTTTCGGATGTCCAGAGCGGTCCGGTGGGACGGGCTTACAGCGCACATAGAGGTGTGGCATGTGTATTGTGTCATTTTCAGCAAGCGTTCCATTGCCATTTGTACGTGATATTTTACTGATCCGTTCCCAGTGTGGACGTGATTTATTTATTTTTTTCCTGCGTTGCCGTGTGGATGTAGCCTCAGCCTAAATCTGCAGGTTTCTGTGTTAAACAAATGAAACAAAACACAACTCCAGGTCTGTTTGTGATGAGAAAACAACATTAGAACAGAAAATAGTGTAAAATTATTCATGTAGGATCTTTAATGTATTAAAGGTACACTGTATAACTTTTCTGGTGGAGGTTCTGTCAAAAGTTTCTCCATGGAGACGTCACTGCTCTGTCTGGAATGTTCCACAGTGTGACATTAAACGGCTCTACTTTACATTTACCCAATCACAGGTGGTTTTAGAGCTCAAAAACACCTTGAAAAACAGACGTTCTGACTGTGAACGGGGTCGCCTCTCCACAGATCTGACCTTAACGCCATACCGCGGAACATTCCAGACAAAGCAAGAACATCTCCACATTAGAAAACTATTAGAAAACGGACTCTCCACCAGAAAAGTTACACAATGCAGCTTTAAATGTTGACATAATATTGGCCTTTAAACAAACTCTCGTCCTCCAGCGCATTGTGAGCCGTGTGTGTTGCCGTGTGTGTTGCCGTGTGTGTTGCCGTGCGTGTTGCCGTGTGTGTTGCCGTGCGTGTTGCCGTGTGTGTTGCCGTGCGTGTTGCCGTGTGTGCTGATAACGCACTTACACAGTTTACATTAGATCATAAAAGTGTGCGGCAGAGTCAGGAGTCTTATCAGGGCTTCGTCCCCGTGTTACTCTCGCCCGTGTTATTTCAGGATTTTGGGTCTTATGTAACACGTATGTCCTCGAGCGCCGGGCTGGGGCTGGACTGGGCCTTTTCTCACGGGTCGAGCAGGTGCCGGCCGTTTTAGATCGTGAACTTCGGTGTGGTGCTGTAGAAGTGTTTTGAGCGTGTCCAGCCACAGCGCAGGGGGCCACTTCTGAGGCCGGCGCAGAATCAGCTGCTCCAAAACTTGAGGCCAGACCAAGCCCAGGCTCTTCTGGAACTACACTAAAGACTAAACTATGTCCCGTTTATTGTTAAGTTTTCCACTTCTCTCCACCTCTATGCCATATTAGTGTTTCTTTTTTGTAACGCTTTGGACACATTATGCCCTGGAAACACCATCCATCCATGTTCTTCCCCTTATCCGGGGCCGGGTCGCTGGGCAACAGTCTAATCAGGGACTCCCAGACCTCCTTCACCCCGGACACTTCCTCCAGCTCCTCCGGGGTGCCCCAAGGCGTTCCCAGGCCAGCCGGGAGACAATAGCCGTGTCCCAATTCCCAGAGTGCATGGTTCGGAGTGTGGTTTTAAGGGGGCTCAGACTGCAGTCAAGGCTGTGCACACTTGCTCAGCCTTGAGTGCAGTCCGCGGACCGCATGGCCGTCTGCAAAATGCGACAGATCTCGCAACTATGGGAAGCAGCCACCCCCGTATAAGAAGTAGCGCTCGGTGCATGCTGGGATATATGAGTGCGCGAAGCGTGCATTTTCACGCGCTTGGTCCACGCTCCGATTTCCATGGAAACGACTGCGGTCTTCGGACCGCGTGTTAACTGTGCATGGGACAAAAAAGAAATGGTACAGCAGTCATCGCGCCGGATGTGACGCACATGCCCTTAAAACCACGCTCCGAACCGTGCACTCTGGTAATTGGGACACGGCTATAGTCCCTCCAGCGTGTCCTGGGTCTTCCCCGGGGCCTCCTCCCAGTGGGACATGCCCGGAACACCTCCCGAGGGAGGCATTCAGGAAGCATCCGGAACAGATGCCCGAGCCAACTCAGCTGCTCCTCTCGACGTGGAGGAGCAGTGACTCTACTCCGAGCTCCTCCCGTGTGACTGAGCTCCTCACCCTATCTCTAAGGGAGCGTCCAGCCACTCTGCGGAGGAAACTCATTTCGGCCGCTTGTATCCGTAATCTCATCCTTTCGGTCATTACCCAGAGCTCATGACCATAGGTGAGGGGAGGAACGTAGATCGACGGTAAATCGAGAGCTTTGCCTTTCGGCTCAGCTCCCTCTTCACCACAACGGTCCGGTACAGCGACCGCATCACTGCCGACGCTGCACCGATCCACCTGTCAATCTCACGCTCCATCCTCAAGATCCCGAGATACTTGAACTCCTCCACTTGAGGCAACACAGCACTTTCCATCTTGACTTGAATATCTTGAATCTATAAAGATTTCGCTTCGTTTCGCTAATTATAATTATTTTTTGCATTGGCGGTTTTCAGATTCTAGAAGGTGATGATGTCATACTCTCAGGTGGGGGGCACAGGTCTAAACCAGGACTAAAACAGGTCTAAACCAGGACTAAACCAGGACTAAAGCACAACTAAAACAGAACTAAACCAGGTCTAAAAAAGGGACTAAAACAGGAATAAACCAGGACTAAACCAGGACTAAAGCACAACTAAAACAGGTCTAAAACAGAAGTAAACCAGGTCTAAAAAAGGGACTAAAACAGGACTAAACCAGGACTAAACCAGGACTAAAACAGGAGTAAAGCAGGACTAAAACAGGACTAAAATAGGACTAAATTAGGACTAAAGCAGAACTAAGCCAGGGCTAAACCAAGACTAAAGCAGGTCTAAAAAAGGGACTAAAACAGGACTAAAACAGGACTAAATCAGGAGTAAATCAGGTCTAAACCAGGACTAAACCAGGACTAAAACAGAACTAAACCAGGTGTAAAACAGGTCTAAACCAGGACTAAAACTGGTCTAAAACAGGACTAAAACAGGTCTAAAACAGGACTAAACCAGGACTAAACCAGGACTAAAGCACAGCTAAAACAGGACTAAAACAGGTCTAAAACAGAACTAAACCAGGTCTAAAAAAGGGACTAAAACAGGACTAAACCAGGACTAAAACAGGTCTAAACCGGGACTAAAACTGGTCTAAAACAGGACTAAAACAGGTCTAAACCAGGACTAAAACAGGACTAAACCAGGACTAAACCAGGACTAAAGCACAACTAAAACAGGACTAAAACAGGTCTAAAACAGAACTAAGCCAGGTCTAAAAAAGGGACTAAAACAGGACTAAACCAGGACTAAAACAGGTCTAAACCAGGACTAAAACAGGTCTACAACAGGACTAAAACAGGTCTAAACCAGGCCTAAAACAGCAAACATGAATCCAAACACTTCAGAGGGTCAGTGAGAAGAAACTTCTGGAACAGTGGGCGCAGATTCCAGGTTTTTTTTTTTTAGTTGCCCTCGTGAATCCAGCTGCAGAACCGTCAATACTCGACGTGTTATAAAAGCACCATTTTGATTTCCGTCTAAAGACCTTCAAACCGAACAACGTGTACGTCAGACTGACCGGTGGTTTTGAGACTCAGATTCTCTCGTATTTCCTCGTGGTCGCAGGGGTGAGTGAAGTCAAAGATACTGTGACCTGTGAGCTCCACCTAGAGGTCGAAAAGAGAAAGACAAAAGGATTTACACTTCTGTGGGGTATTCACTGGAACACATCACATATTTAGATCACCATGTTCCTTTTATTCATTTGAAAATTCTTTGTTCTACCAAAACAACATATTAACATGTTTTTAAAGTTTCCCGTCCCTAAGTCACTCCCCCTTCAGAGCACTTCCACAACACGATGAGTGTGTGCGTCCCGCTGATCAAACTCACATCACATCAGGTTTGTCCTGTTGCTGTGGACAGTTTTATATCATGTTTTTGTGTATTTATGGAGAATTGTCATGTGGCCTTGCACAGAGTCAAAGCAGGACTAGACCTGGTTTAGACCTGGTTTATTTCTGGATGAGTCCTGGTTTAGACCTGGTTTAGTCCTGGATTAGTCCTGGATTAGTCCTGTTTTAGTTCTGATTTAGACCTGGTTTAGTCCTGGTTTAGTCCTGGTTTAGTCCTGTTTTAGTTCTGATTTAGACCTGGTTTAGTCCTGGTTTAGTCCTGGTTTAGACCTGATTTAGTCCTGGTTTAGTCCTGGATTAGACCTGGTTTAGTCCTGTTTTAGTCCTGGTTTGGTTCTGGTTTAGTCCTGGTTTAGACCTGGTTTAGACCTGGTTTAGTCCTGGATTAGTCCTGTTTTAGTTCTGATTTAGACCTGGTTTAGTCCTGGTTTAGTCCTGGTTTAGACCTGATTTAGTCCTGGTTTAGTCCTGGATTAGACCTGGTTTAGTCCTGTTTTAGTCCTGGTTTGGTTCTGGTTTAGTCCTGGTTTAGACCTGGTTTAGTCCTGGTTTAGTCCTGGTTTAGACCCAGTTTAGTCCTGGTTTAGTCCTGGTTTAGTCCCGGTTTAGTCCCAGTTTAGTCCCAGTTTAGTCCCAGTTTAGTCCCAATTTAGTCCCAGTTTAGTCCTAGTTTAGACCTGTTTTAATCCTGGTTTAGCCCTGGTTTAGACCTGTTTTAGACCCAGTTTCGTCACGGTTTAGTCCCGGTTTAGTCCTAGTTTAGACCTGTTTTAGTCATGTTTTAGTCCTGGTTTAGTCCTGGTTTAGTCCTGGTTTAGTTCCAGTTTAGTCCTAGTTTAGACCTGTTTTAGTCCTGTTTTAGTCCTGGTTTAGACCTGTTTTAGACCTGGTTTCGTCCCGGTTTAGTCCTGGTTTAGTCCCGGTTTAGACCCGGTTTAGTCCTGGTTTAGTCCTGGTTTAGTCCCGGTTTAGTCCCGGTTTAGTCCCGGTTTAGTCCCGGTTTAGTCCTAGTTTAGACCTGTTTTAGTCCTGTTTTAGTCCTGGTTTAGTCCTGGTTTAGTCCCAGTTTAGTCCTAGTTTAGACCTGTTTTAGTCCTGTTTTAGTCCTGGTTTAGACCTGTTTTAGACCTGGTTTCGTCCCGGTTTAGTCCCGGTTTAGTCCCGGTTTAGACCCGGTTTAGTCCTGGTTTAGTCCTGGTTTAGTCCCGGTTTAGTCCCGGTTTAGACCCGGTTTAGTCCTGGTTTAGTCCTGGTTTAGTCCCGGTTTAGTCCCGGTTTAGTCCCGGTTTAGTCCCGGTTTAGTCCTGGTTTAGTCTTAGTTTAGTCCTGGTTTAGTCCCGGTTTAGTCCCGGTTTAGTCCTGGTTTAGTCCTGGTTTAGTCCTGGTTTAGTCCTGGTTTAGTCCCGGTTTAGTCCTGTTTGGTCCACGCGGGGCTTTGTTGTTTACGCCGATGTCAGCTCCATGGGACTCCACAGGAAGTCGGCGCGTTTGTTTCTTTTGTGAAGTCGTCTTGGATCAATATTGTGATTTAAAATGTTCTAATGATAACAGACTCATCCACGGGGTCATTGATTAGAACTAGAGCCGACCTATCAACACGAAATAAACATTAGTGGTACTGAACATCGGAACACTGAATTCAGTTTTTTTCCCCATATCGCCCAGCCTTACTGACCCTCCAACAGAAAAGTTCCACATTGCGTCTTTAAAGTGCAAAGTGTCGTCTGATAAACAAACACAGTGTCTTATTGAGATGAGGCGGGACATTTGTAATCAGTTTTATTGGATGTTTTGGTACAGAGCTTTTCAGGCGATCTAATTCCGTGTCAACACGGCCGGAGCACGCACACGACTCTGGGACACATGAATCCTAAACAGCCTCATAAAAACACACGAGTGCGCCGCCGTTAACCACGAGAAAGTCTGTGGTTCTGAGGACGAGATTTTCTCTGGGGCCACGAAAAGAAACGAGTGCGCTGAAAACTGACGTGCAATGAGCATGGACCAAACCAGGACTAAACCAGGACCAAACCAGGACTGAACCAGGACTGAACCAGGACTAAACCAGGACTAAACCAGGACCAAACCAGGACCAAACCAGGACTGAACCAGGACTGAACCAGGACTAAACCAGGACTAAACCAGGACTAAATCAGGACTAAAGCAGGACTAAACCAGGACTAAACCAGGACCAAACCAGGACTAAACCAGGACCAAACCAGGACTAAACCAGGACTAAACCAGGACTAAACCAGGACTGAACCAGGACTGAACCAGGACTAAACCAGGACTGAACCAGGACCGAACCAGGACCGAACCAGGACTAAATCAGGACTAAAGCAGGACTAAACCAGGACTAAACCAGGACTGAACCAGGACTAAACCAGGACTGAACCAGGACTAAACCAGGACCAAACCAGGACTAAACCAGGACTGAACCAGGACTGAACCAGGACCAAACCAGGACTAAATCAGGACTAAAACATGACTAAAACAGGACTAAACCCGGACTAAGCCAGGTCTAAACCAGGATTGAAGCAGAATTAAACCAGGTCTAAACCAGGATTAAACTAAGACTAAACCAGGACTAAAGCAGGGCTAAACTAGGGCTAAACCAGGACCAAACCAGGACTAAAGCAGGACTAAAGCAGGTCTAAAACAGGACTAAAGCAGGACTAAACCAGGACCAAACCAGGACCAAACTAGGACTAAAGCAGAGCTAAACCAGGACTAAAACAGGACTAAAGCAGGACATAAACAGGACTAAACCAGGACCAAATCAGGACTAAAACAGGACTAAAGCAGGTCTAAACCAGGACTAAAGCAGGATTAAACCAGGGCTAAACCAGGACCAAACCAGGACTAAAACAGGACTAAAGCAGGACTAAACTAGAACTAAACTAGAACTAAACCAGGACTAAAGCAGTCAGTGCGTGGAGTAAATGTTGTGTCTTCATATGTAGCGTTGTGCGTCTTGGCTTCACTGTTGTCTTGTTTGTGTGTGTGTACATCATTGTAATTTCACTTTTTATTTCCTTTATGTAATCACAAAAAAATCAATCAGTCGATCAATACATGTACCTGTGTGAGGCCCATGAACTTGTTGATGTTCTCGGACAGGAAGATCATGTCTCCGTCTGACGTTACCACGGTGATGAAGCCCTCCAGAGACTTGAGGTAGAGGCCGTCCATCTGGCCGTCCTCTGAGCTGCCGAGGCCTGAGTGGACACAGTAAACACCAGTTACACCGACGCCTCTCGGGTTCCACAGGCTGACGTAAACTGTCCCCCCTTCGCATTAAGAGCGCCCCCTTCAGGTGACGCTTGTCAGTCTAAAAACACACTTTCTCACCGGTTTTAACCTGGCATCAGAATTGAATGTCTTTTATTATTATTATTTATTTTTATTATTTTTATTTTATTTATTTATTTATTTATTTATATTTATTTAATTATTATTATTATTATTATTTATATTTTTTTTCTTTTTTTATTGACTTTCTTATTCGTTTGTTATGCTTTATTTTATTTAAAGGTTGTATGGAGGATTTTTTATTTATTTATTTTTCAAATTTTCAATGAACGTGCAAAAATGGAATTGTAGCAGCCTTTTAATTATGATGACCAATGGATAAATATGTGGACTAAGAGAGAGTGTGCGTCACCCATAGCATTCAGCTCCAGTCAAATGAAGCTCACCGAGGCTAGCAGTTATAAGGACGGATTTGGAATATATTTATTTATAGAGAAAATAGTGATATAAAAACACCAGGATCATGTAGAGTGGGTTAATATGAACATTTTAAGTAGGGATGGGGCAGATCTGATCCAGTATTGGTATCAGGTTCCGATATCAACGTAATTCACGGATCGGAAATTTCCGATCCAACCTGCAAAAATTTCCGATCCATGAGCCATGTCTGTGTACAGTAATCCCTTGTTTATCGCGGGGGTTAGGTTCCAGAAATAACCCGCAATAAGAGAAATCCGCGAAGTAGGACAACTTTATATTTTACAATTATTCTACATGTTTTAAGGCTGTAAACGCCTCACCACACACATTATACACTTCTCTCAGACTGGTATTAATGTTTTCTCACATTTCTCTCTCGCTTAAACACTCAAACTTTCGTAGATTTTCAACAAAATGTATTAATAGTGAAGCGTGGGGGGGAGACACGGCTCCGGGAGCCCCGCCGGACGCGCGAGGGGAACGGAGACATGAGTCACTGGATCCGCAGGAAGCACCGCGCTCATCCAACGGCACTGCCGCGTCCCGGGACGCGACGCACATCAACCCCTTGGAGAAGTGCGCGACACGTGCACCCCTCATCGTGGTCAAATCCGTGACAGAGCAGCATGACCGGTGCGAGTCCGCGCGTACACCGGGGCTGCGAGCACGAGATCAAACCGCGGCGCCCGGACCGCGTCCTCTCAGCCCGAGCCACAAACCAGCCGCACGAAACCAGCAAAGAGCGGCACGTGGTGGTTTAATCCTGGTTTAGACCTGGTCTAGTCCCGGTTTAGTCCAGGTCTAGACCTAGTCCAGGTCCAGTCCAGGTTTAGACCTGGTTTAGACCTGGTCTAGACCTGGTTTAGTTCTGGTCTGGTCCTGGTTTAGTTCCGGTCTGGTCCTGGTCTAGTTCCAGTCTGGTCCCGGTCCCCCCTGCGTCCCCCATCTATCAATCGGCAAAGGTCTACAGTCTCTTAGCCAATCAGGACGCAGAACACAATGTTACACTATAAAAAAAATGATTTTTTTTTTTTTTTTAAATCCGCAAACACTGAACCGCGATAGAGTGAGGGACCACTGTATACACATTATCTGACTCCACGAGTGATTCCCTGTCGGCTGCTCTGCTCCTGCTGCAAAATGTGGAATGGATTTCCTGAACGGAGGGGGATCTCAATGAGACACAGAGTAATGATGAGACACACCTCCGTTCTGGAAATCCATTCCACAGTTTGCAGCCAGCTAGCAGGCGAAGTAGCAGCACGAGCTAGCAGGTGTACCAACTTTTCATCACAACATGTCCGCTGTGTGGAAATACTTTTTACTAGAAACACCTCAAAGCAAGACGGCAACGTGCGATGTTTGCAAACCCGTTGCAAACATCCGTTTATCAGACCCGAACGCTACAACCGAGTGTCAACCAGGTTAGCTAATATCACAGAATTTTTGTTCTTCTGACGACCTTTTATACCTTTTGGGACACACAAACATTTGTTCATATCATCAGCCGACTGTAGAGATGAGTTTATTTGTAGTTTAACAATAATGATGATAATGGTAAAAGGAGAAATTCAATTTGTCAACTTGTCAAGTTTATTTGGTCGAAAACGTTTCGCAGCTCATCCAAGCTGCTTCGTCAGTTCTGGTTAGAGTGTTGATGGACACTGCTTATATCTCGCTGCAGGGAGGAGCTAACTACACTGAAATTATTCTGAAACTATCCCATCTATTTGTTATCAGCTTTCTTTTTTTTCAGTTTCTGTCTGGCGTTTAGCATAGTTTAGCATACCCATTCAAACCCTAATGGGTGTTTTCACACCTCTGGACCTGACCTGTCTGCCCTATTGTTTCCTTTGTTTGTTTTGATTTCGGTTTGAGAATGGAATTATAAATGGGAGACAAATTATGTCTGACTCCCCCATTCCTGTTTAAAGAAGGATTCTCTTTTTTGACAAAAACAGCCTCTTTAACTCCCCTCTCAAACCAGTTCTTTTCCCTGGCTAAGATCTGAACCTCACTGTCCTCAAATGAATGACCCGTGGCTTCCAGGTGAAGATGTACGGCAGATGACGGTCCACTCTGGCACGCCCGTCTGTGTTGGTACATCCTCTTGTGAAGTGGCTGTTTTGTTTCTCCAATGTAGCGCTAATGATGATAATATTGAAAACAAACAATTTTGGTATTGGAATAGTATCGTATCGGCCGATATCAAAATTCAGGTATCAGGATCGGATCGGAAGTGAAAAATGTGGATTGGTGCATCCCTAATTTTAAGATTAAAGATCCCATGACATGGTACTTCTTGATGCTTTTATATGGCTCCTTAATGGTTCCCTAATACTGTAAATGAATCCTTCTTCAAAATCAACACTCAGTGCATGAGAAACAGAGATAAGATGAGAAAGAGTCAGAAATATCTCTCTCAAACACTTTATTCTGGGCGTTGTTGCTTGAATGCAAATGAGGAGAAAAGAGATGGCCAATAGTAGAGGGTGTGGGAGTGGCCAAACTCTCCGCTCAGAGCTCAGAGCCCACAGCTGATCCATTTCCTTGTTTTTGCACAGGGGGAGAGATTTGAAGCGTTCCATTGAAAAATAAACACATTTCCACATAAAATCAAATTAAACCACTGCTGTTCAAAGGTCCAGAGGCTCAGATAAAGGACTTCCGAGCCTAGAAACACTCGGACGTGCCTCCAGGCAAATTTAAAAAACGCATTTCGCATTGCCTAGCGCATTCGCAGTCCAAATTCTCTGGGCGTGATTTACAGAGACGCTGAGTACAGACAGACGGGGGTGGAACTGCATTTACATTTCTTTTTTCGATCTGACGTCAATAAGGTGCCTTGTTCAAAATCGCCCGTTTGAGCTCCGATTTTTTGTAACGCAGAAAAGGATTGCAAATGCTCAGTTTAGACATTTCGCAACTTTTAACCATGGGGGGGGGGCTAAACAGGGTAGGGGAGCTCACATTAACGTTCAAAAACCTCAGAAAGTGAAAATTTCATGCCATGGGACCTTTAAAAAAAAAAAAAAAAGAGTCAGTAGAGCTGGAAGCGTGCCCATGCTCACTTCCTGTTTGGAATGCGGCGGCTAGAGGGTGAGCTATGTCCATTTCTATAAACCGTCTATGGTCAGGTTTGAGTCGCAGGAGCATGTTTCCAGTTAGCTGATTGTTGTGGTCAAAAGCTAAGCTCCCAAACCATCACCACAAACCGACCAGGAGTTCCTACAGAAACAAAGGTCGCTATAACACAACAGACGACTACTCGTGTGTGTTCCTCTCAGGCTTGTTTCTCAAGGTCTTTTGGATGAAGGCCAACATAAACCAGAGCTACTTCTTCCTGCTGAATTTACAAATCACATATTGAAATTGGCTTTTAGGCTTATTTTTGGATGTCATGTTTCAGTTCACAGTGGGCATTTTAAAAACCCCAAGGAGATTAAAATAAAATCCATAAAAGGCATTTTCAGAACATGTTTGTAGAGGTTTAAACTACAGGGTTAGCAGCTTTTACACAGAAAAGAGACACAGGGAGGGCATCTGAGGTTGTGATTTTAAATCATTTTAAACATGACTTTGGTCCCTAGATACGAAATAAACCAGGTCTAAATCAGGTCTAAATCAGGACTAAAGCAGGACTAAACCAGGATTAAAGCAGGACTAAACCAGGACTAAACCAGGACTAAACTAAGACTAAACTAAGACTAAACCAGGACTAAAGCAGGACTAAACCAGGACTAAAGCAGGATTAAACCAGGTCTAAACCAAGACTAAACTAAGACTAAACCAGGACTAAACCAGGACTAAAACATGACTAAACCAGGTCTAAACCAGGTCTAAACCAGGACTAAACCAAGACTAAACCAGGACTAAAGCAGGATTAAAGCAAGACAAAACCAGGACTAAAGCAGGACTAAACCAGGACTAAAGCAGGATTAAACCAGGTCTAAACCAAGACTAAACTAAGACTAAACCAGGACTAAACCAGGACTAAATAAGGACTAAAACAGGACTAAACCAGGATTAAACTAAGACTAAACCAGGATTAAACCAGGTCTAAACCAGGACTAAACCAAGACTAAACCAGGACTAAACCAGGACTAAATCAGGACTAAAACAGGACTAAACCAGGATTAAACTAAAACTAAACCAGGATTAAAGCAGGACTAAACCAAGACTAAACCAAGACTAAACCAGGACTAAATCAGGACTAAACCAGGATTAAACTAAAACTAAACCAGGATTAAAGCAGGACTAAACCAAGACTAAACCAAGACTAAACCAAGACTAAACCAGGACTAAATCAGGACTAAACCAGGATTAAACTAAAACTAAACCAGGTCTAAACCAGGACTAAACCAAGACTAAACCAGGACTAAGCCAGGACTAAACCAAGAATAAACCAAGACTAAACCAGGACTAAAAACATGAAAACAGCACAATCAAACAAAGCTTTTACTCAGAACGGTAATGATGATTTATTCTTAATGACAAAAACACTGGACAAATGGATGTCTCATTTATGTTATAATTTGGTGTGTTTTAACCAATCAGAAAGCAGAATGGGCCTCAGATGACTCTCTCGTTTGCGTTGCCAGTTTCAAAGCTGAAATCCAGTTGGGTTAAATATAATCCAATCCAACTTTATTTGTACGGCACATTTTACCAAGTCTCCAAAGTGCTGCACAGAGTAGCCACAATACAAATCAAAGTTCGTCAGCTTTATTGTCAAAAACCATATGTACAGGTCGCACACACAGGATTTGAAATTGCAGCGCCCCCTAGGCCCACAGTGAACATAAAACATGTGATAAACAAGACAATAAACACCATGACTAAAACATCACATATACCTGTAGCAAAAGTACAAAAGGCTTGTGTATAATACAAGTAAGTAAAACACACAATGTGGAGCGGAATAAAGCTCAAATGTGCCATTTAAGCAGCAGTGGCAGTGTTATTTAATTGTCATTTAAGAAGTAGTGTCAGTGTCCTTTAAGTGTCATTTAAGCAGCAGTGGCAGTGTTATTTAAGCAGCAGTGCCAGTGTCATTTAAGTGTCATTGAAGCAGCAGTGTCAGTGTTATTTAAGTGTAATTTAAGCAGCCGTGCCAGTGTCATTTAAGTGCAATTTAAGCAGCAGTGGCAGTGTTATTTAAGCAGCAGTGGCAGTGTCCTTTAAGTGTCATTTAAGCAGCAATGTCAGTGTTATTTAAGTGTCATTTAAGCAGCAGTGTCAGTGTCATTTAAGTGTAATTTAAGCAGCAGTGTCAGTGTTATTTAAACAGCAGTGGCAGCGTTCTTTAAGTGTAATTTAAGCAGCAGTATCAGTGCCATTTAAGTGTGATTTAAGCAGCAGTGTCAGTGTTATTTAAGTGTAATTTAAGCAGCAGTGTCAGTGTTATTTAAGTGTCATTTAAGCAGCGGTGTTAGTGTTATTTAAGTGTCATTTAAGCAGTAGTGTCAGTGCCATTTAAGCAGCAGTGTCATTTAAGTAGCGAGGTTTGTTCGGAGGTTTGTTCGGAGGTTTGTTCGGAGGTTTGTTCAGAGGTTTGTTCAGAGGTTTGTTCAGAGGTTTGTTCAGAGGTTTGTTCAGAGGTTTGTTCAGAGGTTTGTTCAGAGGTTTGTTCAGAGGTTTGTTCGGAGGTTTGTTCGGAGGTTTGTTCAGAGGTTTGTTCGGAGGTTTGTTCGAGTGCGTTCAGAAGGTTTCAGATTTGGGGGGTGATTGTGGTCGAGTGTGTGAACAAAGCAGGGCGGAGGGGAAGTGTGCGGTCCCAGTGTGCTTCCCCCTGATAAGAGACTCCTGGAGAGAGTCAGGGGCCAGAGTCAGGGGCCGGAGTCAGGGGCCAAAGTCAGGGGCTAAAACCAGGGGCTAAAACCAGGGGCCAGAGTCAGGGGCCGGAGTCAGGGGCTAAAACCAGGGACCAAAATCAGGAGCTAAAGTCAGGGGCCGGAGTCAGGGGCCGGAGTCAGGGGCCGGAGTCAGGGGCCGGAGTCAGGGGCCAGAGTCAGGGGCCAGAGTCAGGGGTTAAACCAAGGGGCCAGAGTCAGGGGCCTGAGTCAGGGGCCAGAGTTAGGGGCTAAAACCAGGGGCCAGAGTCAGGGGACAGAGTCAGGGGCCAGAGTCAGGGGTTAAACCAAGGGGCCAGAGTCAGGGGCCTGAGTCAGGGGCCAGAGTCAGGGGCTAAATCCAGGGGCCAGAGTCAGGGGTTAAAACCAGGGGCCAGAGTCAGGGGCTAAAACCAGGGGCCAGAATCAGGGGCTAAAATCAGGGGCTAAATCCAGGGGCCAGAGTCAGGGGCCAGAGTCAGGGGCTAAAACCAAGGGCCAGAATCAGGGGCTAAAATCAGGGGCTAAATCCAGGGGCCAGAGTCAGGGGCTAAAACCAGGGGCCAGAATCAGGGGCTAAAATCAGGGGCCAGAGTTAGGGGCCAAAGTCAGGGGCTAAATCCAGGGGCCAGAGTCAGGGGCCAGAGTCAGGGGCTAAAACCAGGGGCCAGTGTCAGGGGCTAAATCCAGGGGCCAGAGTCAGGGGCCAGAGTCAGGGGCCAGGGGTCACGCACAGAACCAGTGTCTGCATTAAGTCTGGGTGTAAAGTTGTTTTTGACCTTTTCTTTGTGGATCTGGGGTGTGTCTTAAAGTTGTCATTTCATTGTTTGTTTTGAGACAAAGCTGAATTATGAATTACAAATACAAGAACTTAAAGAAAATACATTCTTTGGCCTCAGTACAGGTCAATCTGCATTTTCAAGTCATTATAATGAAAAACATCAGTGATCTCAGTAAAAAAACACTGAGAAGTTCCAAAAATACACAACCTGCAGAGTGCTATGCACTTTATATTTCTGGCAGAGGGAACCAGCTTAACTTCATACATTTTCCCTCTCCTGGGATCTGAACAAACCTTCCAGAGGAAACACTTCAAAGAAATGGACCATTTCATCAAGGACCACAACAACAGAGCAGAGCGAGACTGACGCATAGAACAGTTTTCCTGTTGTGTGTAGAGTTCACCTGGCGCCCCCTGGAGGCTGCTGTGATACTGTACGACACAGATGACACTTTTGTCCTCAGGGATGTTGCTCTCCTCTAACTGCCCGGTCACAGGAGTTAATGAAAACAGAGATCTCTGAGGCTCGTCTAGTATTAGCTGAGGATGTCTTTCAGGTGCTCGGGGACCATCTCCATGATCTTGTTGCTCATCTTGGTCAGGACCTCAGCTGGAGGATTTTACCTGGAGCATGTTTTTGGGGTTTTGTGTTGATGAGGGAAACCGGAGTGCCCGGAGGAAACCCACCCAGACACGGGGAGAACATGCAAACTCCACACAGAAAGGCCCAGACAACCTGGGGATTGAACCCGGAACCTTCTTCCTGTGGCTGAGTGGCTATTTTTTTATGTTTTTCATCAGAAAACTCCAGCATGTTTGGACTACAGGGAGTCTTCTTCAGGGCAAACACAGGTGAACAGGGCTCTTTAAATGAGTCATGAGTCACGTGGCTCAGGTCTGCATGCCCTGACAGAGGAACGACTATCTATCTGTTTATCTATCTATCCATCTATCCATCTATCAACCATCAGTCCGTCTATCATTTGCATATCGCACATGTCTGTACTGTACGTGTTCCTGACCTGTGTGAACTGTGTGCGGTGTTTTTACGCTCCGACCCGTCGCACTAAACAAAAGCTTCTCTGAGATAAGATCAGTTTTCTGAGCTGAACGTGAAGACCTGCCGTCCGTCCGAGTGTGTGTTTGTCCATCGTGAGCTCATGTGTCAGGCCCTCGGGGAAGTCCGGAGTTTCTCATGGACCCGCAGGGACCTGTGGAGCCCGGGTCCTGGTCCTGGTCCAGAGCCGGTCCTGGTCCAGAGCTAGCACCACCTTTGGCCCACATACTTGAGTGTGATTAGCCGACATGTGGACAGGGCTGTGCTCGCTCTGTTGTTCTAGGCTTACATAATCGTCCCTGTTTCAGAAGAATGGACTCCACAGCCAGCACGTTGAAAGCGCATTTGTTTTTCAGACTTGGACTAGAACAATTTTGGAACATTATCTCACAGTTATTCTTCAGACTGTTATTCCGACTGCGATAAAGTGCAGATTTTCAACATTCACGTTTGTGCAAAAGTGAAAAGAGGGCGAGGAGAGTAGAAAAAGACTGAACGCAAGTAAGAGTACTTCAAAACAATGATGTTATTAAAAAAGGACTAAACAACTAAACAAGGACTAAAAAAGGACTAAAGCAGGAATAAACAAGGACTAAAGCAGGACCAAACTAAGACAATTAAAAGAAAAAAAGATAACTGAAACTGTATTGAGTGTTTACAAAACTAAAACTAACTGAAATTAGACATAAACTAAAGCAGAACTAAACTAGGACTAAACCAGGACTAAACAAGGGCTAAACTAGAACTAAAAAGGACTAAATCAGGACTGAGCTAGAACTAAACCAGGACTAAACAATCAATGGGGCCAAGCAGCGAAGCTGCGAGGCATCCATAGTGTTTCTACTGATTCCTATTATTATTATTATTATTCAATATTCTTCCGCCTCGGGGAGTCTATGGAAACCCCTAGAACCGTCTGGTAAAAAGTTGTGAAATTTGGCATGCACATTCCAGCCAGTCTCCTCATTACCCACAGCAATTTATAGGCCCCCACCCCCAACCCTCTAGCGCCACCAGCAGGTCAACAGGTCAATTCTATGCACCCGATACTGACCTTTCACGCGCGTTGCTAGGCACCGCCCTGCTCTTTGATTCGGCTAGATCAAAGATCTTTGAGCTTTGATGTAGCCAAAGTGAGCTCATATCTCGGGAACCCTTCATAGGATTATTTTCAAACTTTTCACAGATGTTCGTGTCCTTCCCAGGATTCCCCACAAAATATTACAGGGCCCCAGCTCATACCCTCTAGCGCCACCAACAGGTCAAAATTTGAGGGACATTTCTGCTTGTAACTTCTGAACCGTAAGTCCGATTTTCAAAAACGCACGTCATCAAATTAGGCTGGGTCACTGCTTGGCCCCACTTTGCTGCTTGCAGCAATTCTGATATTACAGATATGTTAATTAATGTACACTGTCCCTGTCAAATAAACCAATAAATAAAAATAAATAAAATAGACAATTAAAAAAATAATAATAATAATAATTAACTGAAAATGTATTGTGTGTTTACAAAACTAAAACTAACTGAAATTATAGATAAACTAAACCAGGACTAAACTCGGACTAAACCATTGTGTCCAAGACCCCCCTCGTCCCCAGTGTTTGTGTACACTGGTGGGTGAAAATAATCAAACTTGCTCACACAGGTAGATTTTCTTTTTCTCTGGGCCTTTTAAACTCAGAGAATGGTCTACTGTTGTTAACTTGTGTATGTGCACTTCTGTTTGTTTTACGTGTTTCTCTAAATGTTCTTTGTTCTGACCGGCCTTAGGACAACAGATGTAAAGTAGATATTGAGCCAATTCCGGCATATTTACATTGATGTTTTTATTGTCATGTTGATTAATATGCATTGTCCTAATTCAAATAAATAAATAAATATAAAATACAAATACTGTACATTCTGATGAACTATCGTTTTTACCTTATTTTGCATAAATTTCCTATTTTGACCCAATACTATCTTGGAAACTACAGCCAATAAGCACTTCTGACTTTTTCTTTATTTGTGACCTAAACCAAGAAAAATGTCACTATTTTTGTTCCGGAAGCATTTTGCTTGTCGACCAGTGTAATATAAGACCTTTAAATAATGCACAAAATCTGGTGTTTTTTTTAAAAAAAGACGCTAAAACGAGAAAAACTAAAATGTATCTGAAGGAGCGGTGCGAGAAAGTGGAGTGGAGCGTTTTAAATCTCATCTTAAAACCCACTTTTATTCTCTGTCTTTTAACACGTGTGAGTTGTGTGGTCCTTTATTTATTTTACTTACTTATTGCTATTTTATGATTTTTATGGTTTTGCTTTTATTTGATTTTACTGGTTTTGTTCAGGACTGGTATGATCACATTTTCTTCGTTTTATCTCCGTGCCAAGGTTATTATAGTTAACTGAAATAAATAAAACAACAAAACTAA